>JAODAL010046174.1:0-31197 GCA_025379985.1 Phyllomedusa bahiana | reverse complement strand
TTTTTAGGGCATTTTTAAAAAGGCTTATAGATTTATATGCATATCCAATTATATATATATATTTTCTATAGCTCTTAATTCAGCTACCTCCTTACATTTATGATAATAATTGCATGTGTATTTTTGAATAAATGATTTGTTATATCAGTGCCTGTTTTATATTGGATTTCGTGTGAGTTTTGGTTGGCTGTTGTTTTTGTTGTCTTCGGCTTGTGCATCCCTTCCATTTTCTAGGGGATGTTTTCCGCCTTTGCTCGATTTGCAAAGATTGTTTATTCTATATAAAGTTTACTCATATACAAACATACAAAAATAGTGAGATACATTACATTTTATATTGCTATTTGTCAATATTGTTTACTATTGAAGGAAGAAAATGGTTATTTCAGGGTTTGTTTAGTTGAACTATATTTGTAACCTAATATGCATATATTTAAATATATTCAAAAATATTCAAATATATTCATATATATTTTTAAAAAGAGACATTTTCCCAATGAGACATAAAGATCATTTTAAAGGTATTAGCTCATATTGTTTATCTTTTATATGATTCTATTGTGTTTTTATTGTTTAAATAATTAAAATTTTCACCGTTTGTTAAATGATTATGCCATTTCTGGTCTACCTCATTAATATATCTGTTTTTATCCATGTTGTTGCAGAGAATATACTGAAGAAGTGTGTGAGATAACACACAAAACGCATTCTGTCTCTGTATTACTGGATTTTAATAAATCTGGACACAAAGATTATTTTAAGTGTCCGGCTGCATACTTCCTCCGAGCGCTTAGTTCCATCAGCACTTTGTGATTTTGTCTGAGGAGTTTTTTATCCTACAGTCACCCCAGAGGCAGACCATCACATTAGATGGTCTGCTTCTGATGGTAACCCAGCTCTTCTCAACACCGATGCAGTGGATGCTAGAGTAATAATAAGAGGAGGTTAGTGCTAGTCTTTAGGTATGAAACAGACATTACTGGCTGACACCAAGCCCCAGCAGCAGTAATGGAGAGGCATCTGGATTACTAGCACTGAAGAAAGAAAAAATAGTATAAAAAACATACAAAAAAACACACTTTATGTAAATAAACACTCATCTACATCATCCCTCGTTAACCATTTTATTTATAGTTCAGGAGTCAAACATAGTAAAAGAGAAAAACATGTAAAAATACAGAAACACTAACCAGCATTTGACTAGCAGCTATCTAAAGTACCAAGGACAGAATGAATTCTAAACATAGCAGAGCAGATAAGTAGGCTCTCTTTTAGTTAAGCTGTCCCAAGTAAAGCAGACAGCCTGCTTTAAGTTAGTTAAGCAAATATACGTAGATCCATACTATTCATGAAGTTGGCTTTCCTTTCGGTAGATGGGTACATAGGCAAGTCCCCAGGTAGGTATACAGGCAGGCTTGATAGGTAGGCAGGCAAGACTTCAAGAAGATAGCAGTTAATGAAGTGTTAGGTTGATAGTCATGGCCACAGGTAGGTAGGTAAACAAATCCTCAGGTAGTTAGGTTTGCAACACACCAAGTTGGTAGGAAAGGCCTCAGACAAGTAGATAAGGCCATAGAAGGTAAAAGAAAGGCCTAGGTAGGAAGTGCCTCCATGTTAATAGTGCTTCCCATTAGTTAAATTAAATAAAAAAATTTAATTTATCCCTCCACGTTACCCCAATGAGTAGCTCATCTGAGCATGAGGATAAGGGGGAAGTAGTTTGCAGACGTCCTCCTCATTTACTTCTATTGGAGTTTTAAATATAGCCGAGTGTGTGCACTCGGGTATACTTAGAGAGTTTTTTGGATCCTAGAGCAGCTCACTGTTGTAAGGGTATGGTGGATTCGCTGGACCACCGCAAGCGATGATAGTTAAGCCACGCCAGGGAGCGGAGTCTAAGTGGACCCCGGTATTCACCAGAGCCCGCCGCAAAGCGGGATGGACTTGCTGCGGCGTGAGGCTACCAGGTCGCTACCCCTGACGTGACTTGCTTGCGATGGCGGCCGGGTTACAGCGTGGTACAAAATCGTAATCCAGAGGCGTAGTCGGAGACGGGCAGAAGGTCAGGGCATGCGGCAGAGGTTCGTGGTCAGAGACAGGCAGACGGTCAGGGCAGGCGGCAAACCGGCAAGGTCAGGAAACGTAGCGGAACGGACTGGTACACGGGTAATCAATACGAACTCCAACACACTCTAAGACACTGAACGCACACCAAAAATCTGGCAGAGAGTGCTGGGGGAGTATTCCTTATATAGGACCAGCGCCCAGCAATAGACCAATTACCGGAACGCTGGCCCTTTAAATGCAGACCAGCCGTCGCGCGCGCGCCCTAGGAAGCGGGGACGCGCGCGGCGGCCGGGACGGGCAGGATCAGCGTACACAGGAGCGTGGACGGGTAAGTAAGCCGGCGCCCGGGCAGCAGGGGGATGATCGCAGCAGCCGTGGCACCCTCGTCGGACCACCTGCGGGCAGAGGGATGGCTGCGGGGGTCAGTGGAAGCTTAGGGACATTACTGAAAGATAGCTTTAGGTCATTTTCAGAGATAAATGTTCTAGTAATAGGGACAGCCATAAGACTAGGTTTAAGGACAGTTAGGGTCGATTATTACTATTACTGTCTTGTTTCTGGATAGAATTCACATTTGGAATCCCCACCACCTTTGCACCTGTCACGAATCGCCTCCTGTCTGTTTGATGAATCATCTAGCTTAATTCTGATTGATGTACACTTCACATTGTTATTTCTTGTGACTGCTATTTTAGTTTCCTGTTTGGATTGTTTGAGATTTGGATACCATTATTAGTGATGAGCGATTTAATCGAGAAAAGTTGAAATCTAAGTGATTTTTACGTTTTCCTAGATCTCGATTCGATTTGATTTTTTCCCTTAAAATCGTATTAACAATTGTGATTGCGGATTCAGATCGCGCCATTTTCGCAGCTTCCTGTACTTTTGGTAGCCAGTCAATCAGCACAGAGGGTGGTCAAGAATGTCACCAGAGGGGAGTGTAGGGATCTCATTGGCTGCTAATATCACGTGACCCTGTTTTATCTATGTCACGGCACTTCCTGCTCGCCGCCATTAGCTTCCAGACTGTGAACAGAACAGATCGCTGTCTCTGCTTACCTTTTTTAAAAGCTGGCAGACACTATTTCCCAGCATTTTCACCACGGAAAGGCTGCTAGATAGATTAGTTAGGTTAGGGTACAGCAAGATTAGGCAATTCTAGAAGGTATTAGTCAGAGATTTGGATACAGCTGCATTGCCCTAAAGTTCACGGTTCAGTGTCTGAGGGGAGGGCAGCTTCTGCATCAGACAAAACTACGTTAATCTCTCATATCAAATCACTGTGAGATAGCAGCATATTTTATTTCTCTCATAAGAAATCACTGTTCTATAGAGTTTTATTCTGGAAAATGTCATTTCTTGGCCACAACGTCTGTGCTGCAGTGTAAAATGCACAGCCAGTGTACAGGACACTTAGGAAATCAGACCTAAACAGAAATAGCTTGATACACAGCTTTTTGGCAGAAAACTTCAGTCCATTCCCATTATTCGCATGCAGCAGTTTTTTTTGGGGGGGGGATAGCCGGTGTAAAAGAAACCGTTCTTCTATAAGACCCAATTTCGGAGATATTCCATAGAAAAATAACCTGTTTATAATCCTTAATGCTTGTCACAGAAGACCACATTGCTAGGCTATTATGTAGAAAAAGTCAATTGCTAGTCCTACTTGGCAGTTATAAATTACAAGGACTGAAGGAAGAACACTGTTGATTGGTTGTCAGAGTTGTTCCACAACACCTAATTTCATAGATATTCCGTAGAAAACATTTCTATTTCTATCCCTGGTTGTCAGAAAAGACCACATTTATTAGATAATCCGTAGAAAAATATTCTATTTGTACTCTTGGTTGTCAGTTGTGGGAAAAGGCCACATTTCAGAGATAATCCGTAGAAAAAATATTTCTATTTCTACCCCTGGTTGTCGGTTGTCAGAAAAGACCACATTTCTTAGCTAATCCATAGAAAAATATTCTATTTGTACTCCTGGTTGTCAGTTGTGGGAAAAGACCACATTTCAGAGATATTCCATAGAAAAGGTTTTCTATTTCTACCACTGGTTGTCAGAAAGGACCACATTTCTTTGATAATCCGAAGAAAATTATTCTATTTGTACTCCTGGTTGTCAGTTGTGGGATAAGACCACAGTAGTAGTAGTAGTAGTAGTAGTAGTAGCAGCAGCAGGCATTGGGGCAGAAGCCTAATGGGTGACCTGTGGCAATCGTTATTTACCACGTTATTTACGGCAGGGCACAAAACAGTCACACAGAGACCGCCTTAACACCATGGTCCACGACTACCTGCGGCTCAACACCAATGTTTTTGGGCATGTTCCTGACCCAATCAACTTCTGGGTGTGCAAAATGGATGAATTGCCCGAGCTTGCTTGGCACGCCATAAAAGTGTTATCCTGCCCAGCAGCCAGCGTCATCTCGGAACAGACCTTCAGTACAGCTGGCAGTGTGATAACTGACAAACGTATCCAGCTTTTCCCTGAGAATGTGGATCGTTTGACTTTTACCAAAAGGAGAGGCATTTGAAAGGAAGATATTTTGCAGCTCAGTGTGTTCTGTGATCTTCAATCGAAAAAGAATTGTTTTTTACCACTTTTTTGGCCAGCAGACCTCTGATAGGAGTTGAAATTGTCACTGTTTTTTCAGTTCTATTGCAATCACTGCGTGTCAGTGTTCCCAAAAACCGGCATAACTTATCCCTATAACTTTTAAATAGATTTATTGAAGTCCGTGCATCTGTTTGGCACATAAAGCTCAGTTGTACGCAAATTGTGTTATACATATTTCCTAGTAAATTGCGCCTGTAGTCAGTGTTGTGAAGGTCGCCATATTAATCCATATAACATTTAAATACTATAATTGCAGTCCGTGCGTCTGTTTGGCGTTAACTAGTTAGTCGCATATGTGTTATGCATATTTGTGTTAATGTATAGTTTGATAGTAATATATCCACTCTGTAGTCAGTGGTAGTGAAGGCCGCCAATATTATCCATATAACTTTTTAATACTTCTATTTCACTCAGTGCGTCTCAGTTTGGCGCTAATCGTGCATTTGTATGATAATTTGTCCTACTGGGCAGTTGTAAATCTCAGGGACTGAAGGAAGAACACTGTTGATTTTGTGTTACGGTTCTTCCACCAGACCGCATTTCACAGATATTTGAAAGAAACAATTCTGTTTCTAATCCTAGTTGGCTGTTGGAAATTAGTGGGATTTAAGAATAGCTGTAATTTGCCGTCTTTCAATAAGAGACTGTCAAAAACTCTTCCATACCTTTTACATTTTTATATTTCTGAACATGGAGCGAACTGCAGGTGGTAAGCGAGCAGAGAGGGGTGTAGGACATGGAGGTAGAGGTACGAGAGAAGGTGCTCCTTCCATTGCTGGCAACAACATGCAAGCCAGCGGATCGTCGGTTGCAGGACCGTCACGCCTGTCTGTGAATCTCAGTAACGAACAGTGTCGCCAATCTGTTCTTCAGTGGTTAATGCAACCTGCATCCAGCAGTCTTACCTCATCGTCCTCCCAGTCACAGCCACCAATGTCGTCATCATCATCGTCAACATCCGTCCAACATGAAGCGAACCCACCACTCGTGTACCCACCACTGTGGATAATACATTTTCTGAAGACCTCTTTGATGACAAAATGCGGTAGGGGTCAGAAGGCATTCAAAAAATCAAGAGGCCAAAGAGGAGGATTTTGTCTGCTCTGATGCCCAATTGCTGATGCCATCAGAGGAGGAGAAGGAAGCCGGTCAATCGGCAAAAATCCCAGCCGGCCGGCAACGCCTTGCAGTGCCTGTCGCTTGTAGCCCCCAGCTCCAGGATGCACAATGTCAGGACGAGGACGTCACCTGTGTTGATGATGATGATGATGACGACATTGCGGATCCAACGTGATCTTTTCAGCAGAATTTGCTTGCGAGCGCTTCATTACTGGGCGAGGAGGAAGATGATGGAGTAGTGTCAGTACGGGTCCCGCCTCAAAACGGAAGATGGCGGTCGCACAAGTCCGCTGAGATTATTCCGTCAGCCACAATCAGCGGAAACACCGCTCCTCGCTTATCGCTGTCGAAAAGGTCCAGGACCTCTTAGCCTGGGCCTTTTTCGATTAAGCCTCTGATTCACCCAGCGATGTCATATGCCGCCTTTCCGTAAACGCATCAGTCGAGGGAAGAATCTTAGGTGTTTAACCATCTCCAACATGTCTAGTCACATGCAGCGTATGCATGAGTTGAAATGGAGGTAACGCTTGGCGAAAAAGGGCCACACCGATCCCGGGCTTCCAATCACTGTCACACCCTCTGTCTCCACCTCCTCCTCTTCCGCCACTTTCTGCCGTTCACACCCTGCTTCGTCCCGGCTGGCTGCATTACAGCATTAACTCGGCCTCCCCGCCAACCGTCTCATTGGCAACACGCTGGAATTTCACCCTCCACATGCTCCAGCGATTGTGGCAGCAGCGCAATGCCATTATGCAGTACGAAGTGACACATGGCCTGACAAGCAGCGGTTGGGGGAACTCGGGGTGTTTGAGCCAACGAGCGTGGAGGCAGGTGAAAGAGCTCTGTACCATCCTTGCTCCAGTTTTGAAGAAGCCACCCAATATGGTCAGTGCAGACATTGCCCTTGTCAGCATGAGCATTGGTGATCTTAGTTCTGGAACAATCGTTGGACCACTTGCTACAGCAGGTCCCACAGCGACGGAGGAGGAGACGGACACAGATGTGGACACAGAGGCTTTCTCTCCGTCAAATCCAGAAGGCCCAACAGTTTCACTACTTTATCGGTCTTCATTAGTAGTGTTGAGCGATTATTATCAACAAAGTTGAAATCGGCACAGTTTTTATGTTGATCGAATTTTTTAGATCATGCAATCATTTAGGTTAATATCTGTGCCATCATCTATTGATATCGCGCCATTTTTGGCGCTTCCTGTTTTTTTGGATGGTACAGGCAAATCAGCTTACAGAATAGTGCAGGGTGTGAGATGTTGTGTGCGACATCATGACTGGGATGTGTATGGGTTTGCGAACTGGCTGGAATAATCACATGACCCTCGTTTACTTAGATCAGCTCTTCCTGTTCATGGCGCTGGGTTGTCAGTAGTTCATAGCAGTTGGACGTGGCGCTGCTTTTTGCCCCCCTTGGTCCTTTTTTTTCCCAAAAGCTTCCACGAAATTATTCTATTTTTCTCAGGAGAAAGCTCTACAGTTAGCTTGTGATCTTACAAATTAGTTATATCAGAGATTTGAAGATTTTATGTAGTTAAGGTAGAGAATTTTAAAAGGAGGCATCTACCGCTGGTAAAGTCACGAGGGAGGCGTAGGGGGGGGGATGCGGGGGGGGGGGGGGGTCCACGGCTGGCGACACACAGACAAGATCTTTTTAAAGAATACTGGTATAATAGTTCACCAAGACTTAGTGTAGACAATAAAAAATTTTTTGCTCTGCATTAGCTTTATTATTTAACAGTTTCTATTGATAATATTTCCTGGGATATTGGGCAGCTGAACTTTATATTGGGAATACACATCTTTTCTAGTAACTGCAGTCTCTTTGTTAGGTGCAAACTCCACTTTTATTAGCAGTATACATTTCAGATAGGTGTTCTTTTTCAATTTTTGCCCATGCCAGGCTGTTGTTGATATAGCTCCACCTTGCAGTTAAATTGGGAATCCAGCAATTTTGTAGTCAGCATCAGGGGTGATAGGTGCCAAAAAATACCTTTTATGTTATCTGATTACATTTTCGATACGTGTTTTTTTCACTGTTGGCGCGTACAGCTTTGTTCATTTGTGGTCACCTAGCACTTATAATGTGAAATACAGCAATTTGTAGTCACCACAGGTGAATTGAAAGGTGCCAAAAATACCTTTTATTATCCGAATTACATTTCAGGATACGTGTTTTTCACTTTTGGCGCATTGCCAGCTTTGTTGATAGATCTACTTTGGCAGTTAGTTAAATTTGAATACAGCTATTTTGTAGTCACACAGGTGAATTGGATAGGTGTCCAAAAAAAATACCTCTTTTATTATCCGTAGACTATTTGTCAGGATACGTGTGTTTTTTCTCTTTGGCGCAGTACAGCTTTGTGGATTATAGTACCTTGCAGTTTTTAAATTCGTGGAATACAGCAATTTTGTAGTCCTCCACAGGTGAATAGAAAAGGTTGCCAAAAATACCTTTTATTATCGAATACATTTCTGATACGTGTTTTCTTCACTTTGGCGCCACTACAGCTTTGTTCATGAGGCACCTTGCACTCTTAAGTGTGAATCAGCAATTTTGTAGTCACACACAGGTGAATTGAAAGGTGGCCAAAAATACCTTTTATTATCCGAATACATTTCAGATACGTGTTTTTTGACTTTGGCGCAGGCCAGCTTTGTTGATAGATCTAGTTTGCAACGATTAAATTTGAATACAGCAATTTTGTAGTCATCCTCAGGTGATATTGAAAAGGTTGTCCCAAAAATACTCCTTTTATTAGCCAAATACATTCAGATTCGTGGTTTTTCACCTTTGGCGCAGGCCATCTTTTTGATAGATTCTATTTGCAGGTTAAATTTGAATACGAGCAATAATTTTGTTGTCACCACAGGTGAATTGATAGGTGCCAAAAATTCCTTTATTATCTGAATTCATTTCAGAGACGTGTTTTTTTTTTTTATCTCTTTGGCGCACTACAGCTTTGTTCATGGAGGCACCTTGCATCTTAAATGTGAATTGCAGCAATTTTGTAGTCCCCCAGGTGAATTGAAGGTTGCCAAAAAAATACCTTTTATTATTCAAATACATTTTCAGATACGTGTTTTTTCACTTTTGGCGCAGTACAGCTTTGTTGATAGAGCTAACTTTGCAGTGTTTAAATGTGAATACAGCAATTTGTAGTCAACACAGGTGAATGGAAAGGTGGCAAAAAAATACCTGTTAATATCCGTTATACATTTCAGACAGGTTGTTTTTTTTCACTTTTTGGTCAGTCAAGCTTTGTTGATAGATCTACTTTGCAGTTAAAATTTGAAATCCAGCAACTTTGTAGTCACCACAGGAGAACTGATAGGTGCCTAAAAATACCTTTTAATATCCGTATACATTTAAGACAGGTGTTTTTTTCACTTTTGGTCAGTCAAGCTTTGTTGATAGATTACTTTGCAGTTTTAAATTGATTACAGCAATTTTGTTTTGATGTGAGGGATGTGAGGAATAGCTTGGTGATTTGCCGTCTTTTTATATGAGAACTTTCCAAAAACTCTTTCCATCCTTATCAAATTTTTATATTTCTGAACATGGGAGTGATGAATTCAGGTGGTAAAAGCGGAGCAAAGGGGGGCGTTAGGACATGGAGGAGAGGTATGAGAGAAGGTTGCTCCTTCCAGTGCTGTCGACAACATGCATGCCAGCGGATCGTCTACGTTGCAAGGAAGTCAGGCCTGTATCGCTGGGTCAGGGCCTGTGAATCTCAGTAACGAACAGCCGTCGCCAATTCGTCTTCAGGGGGTAATGCAACCCTGCATACAGCGTCTTTACCTCCTCTCGTCCTCCTCGTCACGGCCACAAATGTCGTCATCAGCATTCATCAGCATCTCCAACATGAAAGAAGCCCAAATGTCAACTCGTGTACCCACCACTGTGGATCATACATTTTCTGGAAGACTCTTTGATGACAAAATGTGGTTGGGGTCAGAAGGCATGTATTTAAAAGATCAAGAGGTAAAGAGGAGATTTTTCTCTGCTCTGACCGCCCGTTACTGATGCCATCAGAGGATGGAGAGGAAGTCCGGTCAATCGGCAAAAAAATCCGCAGCGGTCGGCGCAGCCTTCACAGTCCCTCTTGCTGTGTAGCCCGCAGCTCCTGGGATGCGAATGTCAGGACAACAAGTCACCTGTTGTTGATGATGATGATGATGATATTGCGGGGGGATCCACGTGGTCTTTCTCAGCAGAATTTGCTTTTGCGAGCGCTTCATCATGGACGAGGATGGAAGACGATGGGGTAGCGTCTGTACTGGGGTTCTCCGCCTCAAAAAGGATGAGGGCGGTGCAGGAAGTCCGCTGATATGATTCCGCCAGCCACGGTCAGCGGGGAAACCCCGCTCTTCGTATCGCCGTTTTTAAAAAGGTCCAGGACCTTCTCAAGCCTGGGCCTTCTTTGTGCAAGCCTCTGATTCACCCAGCGATGTCATGGGCCGCCTTTGCCGTAAACGCAATAAGTAGAGGCACAAGAACTTTTAGGTGGTTAACCACACCAACATGTCTATTAACATTGCAGCGAAATGCATGAGTTGAAATGGAGGCAACACTTGGCCAAAAAAGCTAGACCGACGCGGGGCCTCAACCACTTGTCACTCCCTTGTCTCCGCATCTCTCCTCCGACCACCACCCAAGCGTTCCTCAGGCCCATGTCTCTAGAGTCATTATCAGGGATCAGCCTCTGCTTCAGCCTCCACGTCACCCGTGTACATCAGCACACCAGGACCCATTTCCTGCCCCTCTCCTTCCGCCAGTTGGACGACCTGCACGCCGTACGCTGCCACAGTCTAACAGCCAGCCTTCTGTTCATCGGTTTGGGGAGCAGAAAAAGAAATCACTTTTTTAACCCAAACCAATCCCAAAGCCAAAAGCCTGTATGTCGGCATTGCACAGGCTTTGGCCTTGGAAATGTGTGCCTTTTCGTCTGGTGGACACAGTGGGTTTCGCCACGTCATGGCCCTTTGCTGCCCCAATACCAGATGCCGTGCAGGCATTTCTTTGCCAGGAAAAGCGTTCCCTGCCTGGCCAGCCACGTGTATCTAAAATTTCAAGCGCTGGTTGTCTACATCTGTGGCCGGAGAAAAAAGTCCATCTGACCACCGGCTCATGGACTAGTAAGCACGGCCAAGGCCGATATATCTCTGGGACAGCTCATGGGTGAGTGGGTGGATGTCTCTGGGCGGTGACGGGTGGCTTCAGGCTCGGCGCTACGCTCTTCAAAACGCGGATGGTGCAGGGCTCTTTCCCCAGGGTCCTCTGGTGGGCATCATGTGCCCAGGGGACCCCGGGGGCCGTGTTAAAAATTTAATCGGCTTTTTTGGGAAAGACCGCCCCACACACAGGTCAGGAGCTGGGGAGGGGATCTCCGCAACAAAGACCAAAGCGCTGTCGGGGTGACAAAAAACCTTGGTCCCAGGAAAGGGTGTGGGGCGTTAAAAAGGGCGAAATCTGCTAGCCCCCCTTAAGTCGGGTAGGCGGGAAAAACATCATTTTGGCCTGGCACATTAAAGAACCTTGCGCCCCAAAAAATTTTTAAAGAGTTTAAAACCCGGGTCTGGATTTGCTTCCCTGGGGAAGGTCGAATTTCTAAGTTGGACTTCCGCCTTTTCAAAACCCTGTTCCCGTCCCGCTGGCTTTGCGCACCCGTCACTCGGCCTCCCGGGTCAACCGCCCCATTTTTGGACTGGCAACACGCGGGAAAATTAAAACCCTCCACATGCTCCGCAATTGGGGGCAGCAGCCCCAATGCCTTTAAACGCAGTACAAAGTGAAACATGGCCTGAAAAGCAGGGGTTTGGGGAAACCTTTGGGGGTTTGTTAAACCGGCCAAAGAGGGGGGGGAAAAAAAGGGGGAAAGAGCTTCTTGAAACCATCCTTCCCAAATTTTTTGAAGAAACCCAAACCAAAAGGAAAAGTGCGGGTTTGAGGGGCCCTTGTCAGCATGACATTGTGGTGATTTTTGTTCGGGAAACCCTCGGGGGGACACTCGAAACAAAAAGGTCCCAAAAAGGGGACGGAGAGGGAAGACGGAGACCTTTCAGAACGGGAGCCTTTTCTCTCCGTCGAATCCAAAAGGGCCCCGCCCTTTTTTTCTCAATTTTTATCGGTTTTAAATTGGGCCCCCATGGTTGGGGGTTTCCGGGGTTTTATGCAAGGAAGCCCCCATAAAGCTCTCGGGGTGCTTTCATTAAAGGCAAGTCAGGGCTTTTTGTTGAAGATGTCCAGGGGGAAGGGAGGAGGAGGAGGGGGGGTTTTATTCCCTTAGACCCCCCGACGGTACCGGCCCCGTTCCCTCCCTTTTGGAAAAGGGGTTTGGGGCCCCCAAATTTTTGGGGGGCGGAGGGGAAGATGGGGGGAAGACAGTTTGCTATGCCCCTCGCCCCAGGGGCGGGGGAAAAATCAAGGGTTTCCGTCTCTCACATGAGTGCGGGGAAATGCCCATTTCACCCCAACATAACCTCCCCTTAAAAGGCCCAAACAAAATGAAAAAACATTTACGGGGGTGGCCACCCTCCTGGACCCCCCGGTTTTTTCCCCAAAACAAATTCAGAAACCTTTCCCCCCCACCCAAATGGGAGAGAAAAATTTGGGAAATGGGGACCTTATGATTGATCAAACTGGAATTTTCTTTTTGGCGTTCCCTATCACGTTCTTCAAATGCCCAGGGTGGAACAACATCAGCGACGTGACAGCATAGGTGCCAATTAGCCATAGCGGCAGCAGCAGGAAAGGGGCGGGAACCCTAAGGGGTGCCCCTTGGCAATCTTTTTTTACCACCCAACCACGCATGAAATTGCAGGGCAAAAATTTCCAACACCGGGAACCATTTTTAATGTTCAGGGTGAAAACACTACTGCGTCTCAACACCGATGTTTTTTTTATGTTTTCCCGGGGACTCAATAGCCTTCTGGGAAACCCAAAAAATTGGACAAATTTGGGCCGAGCCCCGCTCCAAAAACCCAAAATAGAGGTTTTTGTCCTGCCCAGCGGCCGCGTCATATTTTGGGGGGACCTTCGCACAGGGAGGAGTCTTTTAAAGGGAAAAAACCGCATCCGGTTTTCCACAATAAGGGTGGATCGTTTGACTTTCATCAAAGGGAATTTCGGGAAAAGGGATCTCTGATTAAATTTGGGGGCCCAAAAAATTGCCGGGGGTTCACCGTTTAGTTTTGGGTTTTAAACCTTAAAATTTCCTTTTAAAACCCAGAAATGGTCCTCTTTAAAAAATTTTTTTTAAAAAAATGTTTCATTTTCTTACTGCAATTTTTATTCTCTTTTCCCAACATTTTTCATTTTGGGTTTTTTGCTGTAAAGGAGACTTTTAAAAGACAGAAAAGGTTTCATGACAACACCGTATTCCATTTACCACTTTAAACTTAAAAAGTTTTCGCATTTTTAAAAGGGTTTTGGGGAGGTCATGTTGCTTTTGAGATACATAAAATTTTAATGGCCCTTTTGGAACAAAAATTTTTGGTTTTCTAAGTGGCCATTTTCCCCCTCAAAAATTTTTTAAAAAAGTGGCTGAAAAAGTCCATTTTTAAATTTTTTTGGGGTCATTTTGCGTGAAACAGAAATTTAATCGGGGCCCCTTTGGAACAGAAAATTTTGACTTTTAAGGGGCATTTCTCCCCCCTTTTTTTTAAATTAAATGGCGGAAAAGGGTCATATTTATAATTTTTTGGGGCAGGGGTTGCGGTGGATACAGCAGATAATCGAGGTCCTTTGGGAACAAAAAATGTGGCTTTAATTTGGCATTTCTCCCTCCCCTTTTTTTAAAAATGGCTGGAATTTTTTTTAAAAATTTTTTTTGGGGGTAGGGCCTGCTTTAAAAATCAACAACACTATGGGTCCTATTCAAAAAAAAATTTTTGTTTCTAAACCAGCCCATTTGTTCTTTTCCCAAAATTTTCCCAAAAGTGGGTTTAAGGTCATGTTTTGAATTTTTTGGGGGGATTTTGCTGTGGGCATGCAGCTATAAATACAGGTCCTAATTAAAAAAAATGTTGTTTTCTAACGACATTTTTTCTTCACAATTGTCCAAATTTGGTCAAGGGGGATGGTTCGGGCATAAAAAAGGAATATTTGGACCCCTGTTAATTGGACCCTATTGCAAAATGACTTGTTTTTGCAAGATCTTTAAAAATAGGTATCAAAAAACCCTTTATTGAACAACCCCTTTAAAAACAATTAAAAAAAGAGAGAAACAAAGACATGGTGGGATTCCATCCTATTTTAAAAATGTGTTTTCTAGAATTAAACTACTAAAAACTTGCATGTACAAAATAGCTGGTAAAAAAATTCCTCTGAATTGTACAAGGGAGGTACAGGAAGACTTGACCAGATGTAGGTTATTCAGAGGACATGGAGGCATAAAATTTTCTGGGGCTGGAGTCACTATGGGGTCGCATCATTTGATCTCCAGGGGAGTCTGTCTCTAATCACTGAAGAAGGATTTGGAGGAAAAATGAAACCATTGAATTGATTGGCTGAATCAGTCTCAGAAGCCAGGAGTGCAAATGTCTTCTCAACTAAGAAGTGTTTTGGGGATGATTAGGACATTTGTATTACTTATGGGGTGTGCAGACGAATTAACACATCTACACGTGTCAAAAATACCTTTAAAAATTGAAGGGAGGGGTGTATGTTGTATGTTATCACACTTGAAAAAAAAGCAAAATGATAATAATGTAAAACTATAAATAAAACTTCCCTAAATAAATTCTGTAAACAAATGTCAGTTACAAAAAAATATACTAAATGACAGTCACTGTACAAAATAGCATAGTGCCACTTTGTGATCTGAGGATCAAACAGGATTAAGAGTCATGCTGTGGCCCAGGACAGGTATGGTCAATGTCCAGTTCAACTAAAATGGTGGTTGAAAGACTCCTTTTTCCGGCACTTTTTAAATCTGGGGGTCATGCAGGTTTGGGGCTCATGCTGCGTCCAGGACAGGGATAGTCTATGTCCAGTGAAACTAAAATGGTGGTTGAAAGATCCTTTTTCCGGCATTTTTAAATATGGGGGGTCATGCAGGTTTGGGGCTCATGCTGTGGCCCAGGACAGGTATATTCAATGTCTAGTGAAACTAAAATGGTGGTTGAAAGACTCCTATTTCCAGCACTTTTTAATCTGTGGTTCAGACAGGTTTATGGTCATACTGCGGTACAGGACAGATATAGTTAATGTCCAGTGAAACTAAAATGGTGGTTGAAAGACTCCTTTTTCCGGCACTTTTTAATTTGTGAGTCAAACAGGTTTAGGGGTCATGCTGTGGCCCAGGACAGGTATAGTGAATGTCCAGTGAAACTAAAATGGTGGTTGAAAGACTCCTTTTTCCGGCACTTTTTAAATGTGGAGGTCATGCAGGTTTGGGGTTCATGCTGTGGCCCAGGACAGGTATAGTCAATGTCCAGTGAAACTAAAATGGTGGTTGAAAGACTCCTGTTTCCGGCACTTTTTAATCTGGGGGTCAGACAGGTTTAATGGTCATTCTGCGGTACAGGACAGATATAGTTCATGTCCAGTTCAACTAAAATGGTGGTTTAAAGACTCCTTTTCCCGGCACTTTTTAATTTGGGGGTCAGACAGGTTTAATGGTCATACTGCGGTCCAGGACAGGTATAGTTAATGTCCAGTTCAACTAAAATGGTGGTTGAAAGACTCCTTTTTCCGGCACTTTTAAATTTGGGGGTAATGCAGGTTTGGGGCTCATGCTGTGTTCCAGGACAGGGATATTCAATGTCCAGTTCAAGTAAAATGATGGTTCAAATCATACTGCCTTCTGGCACTTTTTAATTTGTGGGTGATGCAGGTTTAAGGGTCATGTTGTGGTACAAGACAGGGATAGTGGTGTGTGAGTTTTTTTCTGTGGCTTTTATAACCTAAGTGTGTTGCCTAAGATGTAGCACGTATCCATTTGACTGTTGTGGATGTTAATTACAGATTCTCCAGCCTGTTTGGGTGTAAGAATGAAGGTGATGTTGCTCTCCCATAGACTTTAATGGTCATCGGTGATAATCTATCATCGACCATCGAATATCTTATTGGTTATTGCCGTTATCGACCATCGACCCGATGACAATAGTCAACGTAATCGCTCAACACTATTCATTAGGCGGTGGTTCGGGGTCCAGGGCTGGTGCAAGGTGGCGCCTCAGCTCTCAGGGTACAGCATCTGAGGCAAGTCAGGGCTGTGTTGAAGGTGAGGCGGAGGAAGCGGAGGAGGAGGAGGAGGTATTCCTAGACACCGACGTTACCGATGTCCCTGCCTTGGAAAGAGGTTGGCACGGTTTTGTGGCGGATGAGGAAGATTAGGCAGATCAGTTTGGGATTGCCCCGCGACACAGAGGCGTTGGAAATCAAGGCTCCATCTCTCACATGAGTGCTTGGATGCTCCATTTCCACAAACATGATCCTCGCATTAAGGCCATCAAAATGAACAACAGTAACTGGGTGGCCACCCTCCTTGATCCCTGGTACAAAGCGAAACTCCGCACTTTCCCTCCACCCACCCAAATAGAGAGTAAAATGCAGGAATTGGAGACCATGCTGTTTGATCAACTGGAGACATCTGTTGCGTCTGCTTCACGTTCTTCAAATGTCACGCTGTAACAACATCAGCAACATGACAGCAGTAGAGTGCCAAGTAGCTGCAGTAGCAGCAGGCATTGTGGCAGAAGCCTAATGGGTGACCTCTGGCAATCCTTATTTACCACCTCACCAATGCATATAATGCAGGGCACACATACAACACACAGAGACCGGCTCAAGATCATGGTGCACGACTCTCTGGCTCTCAACACCGATGTTTTCGGATATGTCCGGACCCAATCAACTTCTGGGTATCCAGAATGGATGAATGGCCTGAGCTCACACGCCACGCCATAGAGGTGTTGTGCTGCCCAGCAGCTAGCGTCATATCTGAGCGGACCTTCAGCACAGCTGGACTAGTCATTACAGACAAACGCATCCGGCTTTCCACTGATAATGTGGATAGTTTGACTTTCATCAAGATGAATCAGGCGTGGATCTCTGATGATGTTGTGGCCCCAATTGCCGAGGTCACCGATTAGTTGCCATTCTACTTCACATTCCTCTTCAAACAAAAATGGTCTTGTAGAAAAAAAAAAATTTAAATGATCATTTCTTACTGCAATTTTGCTGGTTTTGCGGTGAGGAGACTGTAAAAGACACCAATTGTACACGGTTCATGAAAAAAACATATTCGATTTACTCACTTCATCTTTAAAATTTTTCACACTGTCAATGGTTTTGGTGTCATGGTGCTGTGAGATACAGCTATAATCAAGGTCGTTTGGAACAAAAATGTGGCTTCTAAGTGGCATTTCTCCCTCACAATTTTTAACAGTGGCTGAGAAATAATTTTTTTTATTTTTTGGGTCATGCTGCTGTGAAATACAGCTATACTACAGGTCCTATTATAAAAAATGTGGTTTCTAACAGACATTTGTTCTTCACAATTGTCAACAGTGGCCAAAGGGTCAGGTTTTGAATTTTTGGGGCATGTTGCTGTGAAATACAGCTATGCTACAGGTCCTATTATAAAAAAATGTGGTTTCTAACAGACATTTGTTCTTCACAATTGTCAAAAGTCTTAGATCACACTTCTGCTTCCGCACTCTGCTTCAGCACGACTGTTTTCGTTGCTTCGTTATAAGGGCATTTTTGCCGTGTTAGTAGATGACGGACGCCAGCCCTGGCTCTCACTGCACCCACTGTAACTCCGGTCTTGCTAGCTGAACCTGCGTGGTCCACGTTTACAGCCTCACCCGCCTTGATTGGTAATTTCCTTCAACCCACTTGACAGTAGAATGCAGGATTTTCAGACAGGGCTCGTTGGCCTACTGGGGACATCTGTTTCATTTTCTTCACATTCTAATAGAACAATTTCACCAGTAGAATGGCAAGTACCTCTAGCCGCAGCAGTATTGGAAAACTAGTTGTTTTTAATATACTTTATTTCTTATTGCGAAATTTTCTACTGATGGTCCATAAGGGTACCTGTGCGGGTTTTTGGGTCATGCTGCGTTACAGGATATGGATAATCAATGTCCATTTCACTAAAATACTGCTTCAAAGACTACTTTCTTCCGGCACTTTTTAATCTGTGGGTCATGCAGGTTTAAGGGTCATGCTGCGGTCCAGGACAGGGATAGTCATTGTCAAGTTTAACTAAAATGGTGGTTCAAAGACTCCTATTTCCAGCACTTTTTAATCTGTGGGTCATGTAGATTTAAGGGTCATGCTGCAGTCCAGGACAGGCATAGTCAATGTCCAGTTCAACTAAAATGGTGGTTCAAAGACTCCTTTTTCCGGCACTTTTTAATCTGTGGGTCAGACAGGTTTAAGGGTCATGCTGCGGTCCCGGACAGGGATAGTCTATGTCCAGTTAAACTAAAATGATGGTTCAAATAATACTTTCTTCTGGCACTTTTTAATTTGTGGGTCATGCAGGTTTAATGATCATGCTGTGGTACAGGATAGGGATAGTGAATAGTCTTTGACTTTTCTTCTCTGACTCTTGTTGCCCAATTGTCTTGCCTAAGATGTAGCACGTATCCAGTTTACTGTTGTGGATCTTAGTTCCAGCTTCTCCTCCCCTGTTTGGGTGTAAGAATGAAGCTGTTGTTCCTCTCCCATAGACTTTAATGGTCATCGTCGATTATCTATTATCGGCTATCGGATATCGGTATGATAATTGACGATATCGACTATCGATCCGATAAAGATAGTTGACACAGTCGCTCATCACTAATCAGAATAGATCAGCCATGACGCCTCACCAAAACTTTGAGAAATGAGTCTGGATTCTTCTGGGTACCTGCCTCAGCTGCTATTCTGATGCTGCCACCCGCCTGATGCCACACATCTGCTGCCAGCTGCTCCATCCACTATTCTTAACAGGGACTGGTATTGCCACCCACCTCCCCACTCTTCAGTAGGCCATTATGTAGACTTCTGATGCTGCCGTCACCTCCTCAATCTGTCATTGTGCCACTCTGTTATCTACTCATGTTGTTGCCACCTCCACAATCTGTTATTGTGTTACTCTGTGGCCTACTCATGTTGCTTCCACTTCCACTATCTGTCACTTGCCACTCTGTGGTCTACTCATGCTGCTGCCTCCTCCACACTGTGTCATTGTGCCACTCTGTGGCCTACTCATGCTGCTGCCAACTGACCACTCTCTCAGTCGACCACTCTGTGGTTTCCTAATGCTGTTTCCACCCTCCACCACTATATGACGTTGCCACTATGTTTAGTTTTCCCCTTCTTTTCATCTATGAAAAGGAAAGTAAAGGAGAAACACAACTGATTGTGTCTTCAGAGTCCAGTATGACATAGTCCTTTGTTTGTATCAGGATTGTCTGATGATTAGGTAACCAAAAGCAGGAGTGGATACAGAACAAAAAACACATGCAAATATCCCTTTTACTCGTCATCTTTGTTTTGGATCAACTCCTGTTTGTTTTTGGCTTATACTGATGGATTATTGACAGATTAAAAGCAGAGACTGATGGATCAAAGGAAGGGCAAAATGATCAGAGATGTCAACGCAAAATTACTGCTTACATCCTCTCCACTCTTTCCGGGGGAAAGGGGTCTACATGTATCAGGTTCTGTCATAATCTGTGGAATCATCTGATGATGGTTTAAAAGGAGTGCACTATTTGATGCTATAGTAGGATCTTGTCCCACAGCTCGGTTCTTTCCAGCTGGAGCTGACATTACTTTGTCAGGCTGCGTTCCCACTTTAGTCCTTTGGTCAGTTTTGCCACCGTAACAGTCCAGAGAAATGAAGTGTGAAGCGATTCTAAGAGCGGCGACTGTCATCTGTGTGTCATACTAAAACACAGCATTGTTTCAATACCAAACCACGCTCCCTATGCATATTTGAGCATGGCACAATGTTCTACAACACCATGCAGGCTCTCCACAGCCAGGAAATAGCTGTTTTTTAACATGATTCACTGCAAATAAATTTGGGACGAAACGATTTTTTGCAAAAAATTCGGCGAATCTGACTAATCGGATATTTGAGAAATTCGCTCATCTCTAATATTTATGCATTGTTTCTAATGACAAATAAGACCACACAAAGCATACTAAAAAGTCTGGTAATACCTGCATGGAATGTATTATAA
The DNA here is from genome assembly GCA_025379985.1 of Phyllomedusa bahiana. Lineage (NCBI taxonomy): Eukaryota > Metazoa > Chordata > Amphibia > Anura > Hylidae > Phyllomedusa > Phyllomedusa bahiana. The sequence continues at coordinate 11,189 of JAODAL010046174.1, read as the reverse complement.
TATACACTCTTAGGCCTCGTTCACACGGCTTATTTTGCCGCGGATTGGCGCCGTACTGTGCTTCAGTACGGCGCCAATCCGTCGGAGTCATTACGGTAATCCACTGCTCTCATAGAGAACAGTGGATTCTGTCGCTTCTCCCCGCTCGGTGAATCCGCCGCAGGGGGAGAAAGTGACATGCACATTATTTACGGCGCGTACGCGGCGTAAACAATACATTGTCTATGGGGCCGGGGAGCGGCGCCCCCGTCGCGCTCCGGCCCCGCCCCCGTCTGGCCCCATATTCACGGCGGATTTGTGAGCACACAAATCCGTCGGGAATAAGCCATGTGAACACGGCCTTAATCTATAGTACCAGCATGTTTAACTAACAAAAGTAGTGATTTTAAGAGAAATTAATACTATAGTACTTACAGGTCATAAAGCATGTCTCTCCGTGTGGATACCTGGTCATTGACTGACAAGAAGCACATTGTGACTGACCTTTTGACCTTTTGAATGCATATGGTTAATGTTACATTGTATGATATGTTATTTCTTTTCTTTGTTGCATGTTAATCCGTTTCTATAGAGAAAAGAGGCCCGAGTAATCATCAGAAGGAAAAACACATAAACATACTCTAGGGTTCATATACATAAATAAAAAATAGCTAATTGTTAAACAAGATGCCGTGGTGTAGTGAGGATTTTGAATTTCATCTTCAGTATGTACAGATTGCAGAGAAGCCTGAAGAATCTGAGATGGGTGCTTACAAAGGTGCCAAGATATGCGCAAGAAAACCTAGCACTGCTACAGCAAAGGGGCGCTAATGTCTGTATCCCCTTGCCCGTCCCATCATCACAGGAAAAGATGGAGATGGACCTTGGAAGTTATAAAGGTTGAGGACAGATGCCTCCTTAGGGTTTGTTCTTTTTCTCAATCAGGGAATTAGTGAAGGGCATAATAATCCCTACACTCCCCTGCATCGAAAACCTGTGTAATTTAAAGGGGTTTTGCCAAGACGGCTGTTCCCTACCTGACAGGCTGCCGCTGGTCCCCTGGGTCTTGAGATCGGGGGCGTTCTCTGCTTGAGTAGTTTAAAAAAATCCGCCCTCCAGACGGCACTTAGTGACGTCATCGCGCTGCAAGTAGCGCGCGCTCCTGCCGGCTGCCAGGGAGGCAGGGAGCAGGACAAAGATCCAGAATATACAGAAACTAGAAGACCAAGTAAGGGATCGGGGCAAAGACCTAGAATATACAGAAACGTAGAAGACCAGGATTAGGAGATCGGGGCAAAGACCTAGAATATGCAGAAACGTAGAAGACAAGCAGTAAGCAAAGAACTCGAACATAGAAAAGCGGAGACATGGAGTAAGGGAAACATCCTGCTCTTGCCGTGTTTCACTGTACAATGTGAGTGAGGATGGCAGGACAATCTGAAGAACAGCTAGCACATCCCCCCACTCAATCAAAGCACAGTCCCTGAAGATTTTGTGCGAACAGGAAGAAGGGGGGAAGTGAGTAGCAGACACACTGTGCTGGCCAGGAGTGGAGCTACTGCGCCTGTCAGAGCATGCACACTCCCGAGGGGGCTTCAGAGGAAGAGATAAGAACCATGCAAGCGCGGCCAGACAGGCAGGATGCTTAGAACAGGTCGGCTCCAATGACAACCAGCTGACACAGTGATAAGGTAATCAAGGCTCCAGCTGTGGCACCTTTCACTTTTTTTAATGACATGCAATTAGGAAAGTGCCTAACTTATGATTTCTAAACATCCCTCGTTGACATTGCATGGCGGCAAAACCCTTTTAAGGGTCTAAGAAGATCTAGAAGAGGATAAATACTTCTACATTGCTTTGATTGTCAATCCAACAAACAGAACTATTTTTAACTTTTACAATTTTTATTTTCAGCCAATAATGATGGTCAATATAGTTTTATGCAATTAGCAACAGAAAAGGGAAACAGTGAAATAGTCCCCTGGGGAAAAGAAATATTTATTAGTAGCCTTGGGGTGGGCGTTGAAACACCTTTACTAATTAATTGTCTGTAAGGTTTATAATAGGAAGACTTTAGTGTAAGAACTAACATGGACGACCTTACATCTAGACAAATGTTTATATGTAGGAGAAATTGATACATTATGATGGGATAGAGCAAATGAAAAATAATGTTGTAGTAACTGAAGAGTATATATATATTGTTTCCATGACTGAAGATTTTTGGACAGATGATGAAAAGCTACTAGTGATGATGTAAGTACTTAAAGGGGTTTTGCCACCATGTAATGTTGACGTGGGAACCTCCAAAATGGGTATTTAATCCCTTTTCTAAATATATGTGATTAAAAAAAGTGAAAACTCTGAGAGCTACAGCATTTCTCAACCCCCCTTGGTTACCACAAAGCTTCCCCTAATTACGACCCAGGAGCTGAAAGGCCGCGCTTGCGTGAATCACTTCTTATCTGATGACAGGCAGAATGAATGGTGTTTTAAGGCACCGGGTAGCAATATGTTTTCTTTTGTATACAGAATAACTAGCTGTAGTGTTATTAGACCCTGCTTTATCTGATGAAGAAGCTTTCAATCTGCTGTTTAGAATAGGTGTTCTCTTTTGTATACAGAATTCACAAGTTATAGTTTGATTATTTGAGTGAACATGTCACAGGATTTGTTATGCAGGCTCTGTGCTCTGGCTGTGTGTGTCTGTGTGCGTCTCTGTCAGCTCGTGATTTGTTTACATTACATAAGCTGCTTAGCAGATAAGGTTTTTCCTGACAGTGCCGTCTGAGGCTCTGTGTCTTGCTGTATTGAATCCACTGTTGTACTGTTTATTAGTTCACTTAAGTTTTGAGACGCTCCCTTTGGATTCCTCACTCCCCCCTCCCCTCTCCCTCTCTCCACTGCAGCTTCATGTCTCAGCGTGATTTGTTGACATCTTGCTCTCATACTGAACGGAGGTCAGTACTTGGTCTGGTGGCAAATCCCCTTTAACCTTTGTAAGGGTGCTTTCAAATGAAAATTTTTTTATGCATTTTTGGATGCGTTTTTTTGTGCAGAGCATTAATTGCTGTGCCTTTCTGTACAAAAAACACTTCCAAAAACGCATCCAAAAATGCATAAAAAATGCACCAAAAAACGCTCTGTGTGAAAGCACCCTAACTAAATATTTTTTCAAAAGTGTACATAATATCAGAGTTTTTTATGTGTGCCTAGAAAGGCTTTAGATGCTTTATGTGCTGGCAGGTAGACAAACCCTGCTGTGTAAGGAGGAGATGTTGTTTGGCAGTCAGCTACACTATGACCGCCAGAAGTCATGCAGGCCGCAACTTGCTAGGGCAATAATTATTGCTCGAGTCACTCAGGAGGTTTCAAAATGGAGTCTATTCACAGCCCGGTCCAGGCAACGGCCCATTCCTTTGTTCTCTAGAGCAAAAAATCATGTCACCTTTTGACAGAAATTTGTACATTGTTGAAAATGTTAAAAGATTCAATGTTCAAGAGTGCATGCAACCTTTTACCCCATGCAACATACAATGTTCTGTCACTGTGAAAAGTGTGGCAGGTTCCTAGTGAGGTACTGGAACAGGAAATTAATCACAGAGACATCTCAGTTTCAGAGATGTGGGTACAATAAATAACAATTCTCCACCCTTCCATAGACTCCCAGGAGAATACTTCTCTACTACCAGATAGCTGATTCCTCTCTCTTCAGCTCCTGTGGCACACTTTTTCTCTCTTTGAATGAGAAGGATTCTCCCCACCTCAATTCTGTACCTAAATTGACTTCTCTAACAGCTCTACAGGCATTATGGGGCACTTGACATGTTCCCCAGCCCTCATGGCCCATACCTCCACTTTGCCCTACCACCACTCAGCCTGCAGTACAGTGTCACAATTAGAGATGGCCGAATTTCTCAAAAAATTCGGGGTTCGGTCACCGGTGCGATCGCCGAATGTTTTACCGACAAAATCATCGGTCCGAATTACTACTTCGCAACGAATCACGTTAAAAAACAGCTAGTTTCCATGCTGCCCAGAGCCTGCATGGGTTCTGTATAAGGTTTTTGGTTTTTTTTTTTTGTTTTTTTTTTTTTTCTTTTTTTTTTTTTTTTTTTTTCGGGGGGGGGGGCCTTTGTTTGGTGCCATGCTTAAAATAATGCAGAGGGCGCTTGTTTGGTCTTCATACAATGTTAGAGTTTTAGTATGACACGCACATGACTGCCGCCGCTTTAGAATCGCTTCACTATAAAATTCCCTGGGCACTAAGAGGGCCAAAACCTGACCAAAAAACTCAATGCTGGGAATGTTGCCTTATAAAGTCAATGCTAGCGAGAAGCTGGAAAAAAAAACAAGCTGAGAGCTCAGGTGGCATCATTAGTGAAAATTAAGAAAAAAGTGTGGAGGTTGGACGGCTGGCAGCCACAAGCAGCATGAGGTCAGCATTGGCAAAATGACATTCTGGAGGCGGCAAAACAGTATTTAGGTCCACAGAGTGGCACAATGATACAGTGTGGAGGTCACGGCGGCGAGCAGTATGAGGTTCAGGCCGTGGCACAATACATTATGAGGGCGGAAAAACAGATTATTGCACAGAGTGGCACAAAGTCACAAACAGTGTGGAAAGTCACTGGCGGCAGCAGTATGAGGTCAGCAGATGGCACAATGACATTAGAGGCGCAAAACAGTATTCAGGCCACAGAGTGGCTACAATGAATATACAGTGTGGATCAAGCGGCGCAGTAATGAGGTCCAGACAGTGGGCACAATTACATTATGAGGTCGCAAAACAGTATTACGGCCACAAGAGTGGCACAAGATTACAGTGTGGAGGTCACGCACGGTCCGGCGGGCAGCAGTATGAGGTCAGACATTGGCCCGACAATGGACATTATGGTAGGCGCAAAACATATTAGGCCACAGAGAGTGGCACAAAGATACAGTTTGGAGGTTCAGGGCGCAGCAGTATAGGTCAGACAGTGGCTCAATGTGCATTCTGAGGTTGCAAAACAAGTCTTAAGGCCACAGAGTGGCAACAATGATACAGTGTGGAGATCACTGCGCGGCACAGTAATGAGGTCAGACAGTGAGGCACAATGACAAATTCAGGAGGTGCAAAAACAGGAGTAGGCCACAGTGTGGAAGGGCACGGCACATCCACGGCAGCAGCATGAGGTCAGACAGTGGCACAAATGACACAGTTGTTGGAGGTGCACGACAGGAGTCACCATCAGCAGCATGAGGTCAGAGAGTGGCACAATGACATTCTGCAGTGGCAAAATAGTATTAGGCACATAGTGGCACAATGACTGAGAGCGTAGGTCACGCGGCAGCAGCATGAGGTCAATGAGGCAAGTGGGCACAATACAGAGAGTGGAGTGATGACAGGAAGCACCAGCATGAGTCAGTAGAGTGGCACAATGACATTCTGCAGGTGGCAAAATAGTTTTGGGGCCACAACGGAAAACAATGACTGAGAGGGAGGTCAGCGGCAGCAAGCCAGCATCACAATACAAATGAGTTATGACAACAAACACATGATTCAAAGGGGCACAAACTTCTGATTTAAAAACATCCCGGGGCCGCAAGTGCACAAGACCAGGGGGATGCAGGGCAACACAACACACACACAACACATAATGGCACATACAATTTTTGGGGGGGTGAAATACAGCCCCCCTGGTAAAGACTTAGGCAATGAGAAACTATCACATTGTGGCATAGCTTTCCATCAGAATTGGCTGACAGGTATTTAAACCCCAAACGGACCCAAAGGTTTTTGGGTGTAAATCCGGGCCATCCAGCCTATTCACTGACAAAGTCATCGTTCAAATTTCCCGGGCAACGGTTCTCCTTAAACAGGGCCCCCCCGCCTGAACACCCCTCTGATCCCACCTACGGGCCGCAACATTTCTCCCTAAAAACTGGGCAATTGGGGCCACACATCCATTTGGCTCCCCATAGCCACGGACTTCAACGGGGCAGAGTTTTCCAAGTAGCCCAACCTTTTTGGGTTCAAATGCTCCATTCCTGCTGCCTCTCCCGGGTGACTGCCCCCCTCACTAGGGGGGTGAAAACCTCTTTATGACTCCAACTTGGGTTTTACCTAGGAGCTGGACGCCCCTCCACCCCCCCCACCTTCCCCCACCGCGCATATAGGACGCTGGGGAACCCCCCCGGTCAACCTTCAAAGGGGGGACGTGCCGCACATAGGCACGGCCAACGTTACGGAGATTTCCCTTATATTTGAGTTTGTCTTCCCCTCAAAACGGGGAAAAAAGCCCCCCTTTTTGACCGTACGGGGGTCCAATGGGGTAGACCAAATCACCCCCTCTCCCGGGATCGACTATTTGGGCTGTCACTACCAGAAAAAAGCTCTGGGGACATCTCACAATGACTCCACTCCCCCCCTCCTTTTTCCACTTATACTCCCGGGTGTTTGGGGACACTCCTCGTTTTCCTCATCCCACCCACCTCCCCCTCTCCTCCTCCCCCTCTTTCCCCGGGGTAAAAATCCACTCATTTCACAAAATCTTCTGCCCAAGTCCTCCTCCCCTCCTCCCCATTTCATCCCCCCGGACTCATGTGCCACGAGATTGTCCCCACATCTCCATCCCCTCCCAACAGATTTTTCAGCATCTGTTCCGGACATAAGCTAAATACTTTTAAACCCCCGTGTCCGGGCACTGACAAATAAGGCCTCCTCAAGGGCCTAACAAACGCGGGGTGTCACGCATGCTGCCCAGGCACATCAAATTAACCAGGAACTTCTTCTCCCGGATCATAAAAAAATCGTTAATGGCCTTTCTCTTTTTCATACAGTCGGTCCAACATTGCAGGCTGGAATTCCAGCGGGTGGAAACATCGCATATCAGAGCGTGTTGGGGGAGGCCGTTCTGCCGCTGCAACTCGAGAGGTGTTCCTGGCTTTGAAACGAATGGATAAAGTGCATGCACAGTTTCCTGGCCATTTTCAGAATGTTCTGAAGATCGTGGAAGACTTCAGGAACCTTTTTACAACCAGATTGAACACGTGCCCATGCAGGGCGCATGGACCATCCCTCCTCGGTGCAGCGCGGACACCATGTTTCCTCCCATTGTCCGTCACCATGGTTCCGATTTGCAGTTGGCGCGAGAAAGCCACACATCGATTTCTTGCTGCATGACGCGAGCAGTTCCTCCCCTGTGTGACTTCGTTCGCCGAGGCAAGCTAGGTGTAGAACTGCGTGACACCGCTGGCCCTACACATGTGGTATGATGGAGCATACTGTGAGGCTAAGGTGGTGGTGGTGGAGGAGGAGGAGGCGGACATTGGCGCAGGAGCAGCAGTTTGACAACGTGGAGGAAAAGCGCGTCTCCTGTCCAAGTTGTTGGTGTGCCTGGCAGAAGCACATTCACCCAGTGGGCCGTAAAGGACATGTACTGGCCCTGACCGTAGTTACAGCTCCAGACGTCCGCGCTGCCGTGTACCTTGGAACAAACCGATAAGCTCAAGGACTGACCCACTTTCTGTTCTACATATTTATGAAGTGCTGGTACTGCCTTTTTGGAAAAGAAATTACGGCTTGGAACTCTCCATCTCGGCTCGGCACAAGCCATTAGTTCTCTGAATGGTGCAGAGTCCACCATTTGGAAAGGAGGGACTGCAGTACCAACAACTTGGACAGGAGCACGTCAGCTGCTGCACCTTAGGATGGTTGGACGCATACTGTTGCTCTCTTTACAATCGCCTCTCTGAACGACTGCTGGCTGCCATGAGTAGCGAGGAGCAGGAGCATCTGGACCGGGAGAGGATGTCAAAGAGAAACAGCTGCCTTCTGCAGAGGTGGTGGAGCCTTGACTGGCTGAAATGGCATGCGTGCCACTGGCCGCTGCTGCTGCTGCTGCAGCGGCAGGATGGACCACCACATCTGAGCCACGTTTCTCCCAGGCCACCGGATGGTGACGCTGCATGTGTTTGACGCAGGCCGTTGTGCCAACGTTAGCTCCCTGGCCACGCTTCACTTCTGCCCACAGATTCTACATATACCCATATTCGGCTCCTCCGGTGTCTTAGCAAAGAACTGCCACACCGCCGAGTAGCTGATTTTACCGCCAACGCTCCGCACTGAGTGACTACTGCCGCCGCTGCCTCGCTGAGCCCCTGTGCCGCTACTGTCTTGGACCTGCGAAGCGGGTTTTCTACCCCGTGGCCGCTTGGCTCCCGACCTCACACTGCTGCTACCCTGCTGACTCACGCCACACAACCCACTTGCTGGCTGCGCCGCTGCCTGACCGCGCAACTGACGCCCTCTTCTCCTGACGAGATGAAGCCCTTGCTTCACCCCGGCTCCCAATGCGGTCGGCTACTCATCACTATTTGTGTTCATCGTCACTACTGTCCTCATCACCGTCCTGTAAGCCGAGCTGACCTCTCACCACATGACCTCCCATGCCACTCTCCACATCTATACTTTGCCGCCTACTGCAAGAAGCTGGGGATATTGGCCCCATTTCTTCGCTGCCAGTAGCTGCTGACTGCCCTCCTCAAATTGTTCATCCTCGCTATATAGTGGCGCTGAGCCCAGACCACATAGTAGATCCCTGGCTGAGGAACTGGATGGACAAGAGGCGGCTGAGTACAGGTGAGGCCGCTGACCCCCTCCCCCGTGCCAATGCAAACTAAGTGTTGTGTCGTGAGTTTCCCACCCAACTCCCTTGGCAGGGTTGTCAGATGTCATTCTGGAGGAAAGGATGACCTATCACCAATCAAGACCCTTGGGTTGCTGAACAACACCACGGCCCTAGAAGACAGACGGCCAGGTGTGGCATCACCTATGACCCTGCTCGACGTCCCCTTGCTGGTGCTGCGACCTGGCCCATTTTGTTCAGAAATGTTTGTGCCACTCCCACTCGCAGTTGCAGAGCCTGCTCACCTCCTCTGTCCTGCCATACTGTTGTTCTTAAAATGAACAGACACTGTTTGATTGAAGCTATCTTGTATATGATAAATATACACCCTCGTTTTTGATCCAATGAACCCATTTAAACAAGCTTGGTAACCCTTGGATAATAAATTTGCGCTCACAAATGGCCAGGAAAATTTACTTGTATGTGACGTTTACAAGCCCACTGTGTGTTTTACTAAAGTAAAAGGCACAAACAGGCTTAATTACCTTTCTCTTGTGAATTAATGCTACAAGAAAAATGTATATATTTCGGTGATGAAAAAGAACGGATTATTTTGTCAGCACAGCAGCACACCAACGCTTAATTACCCCTGGATGTAAATTGGCGCAATAAAAATTGATGCCAACCACAAACTAGTTAGCTTTGTAGCGTGTTACAGGCGTATTTATCTATCGCCACACACCACAAAGTAAAAATTAATAAACCTTTGCTTGTGAATTAGGCTACCAACAAAAAAAATATATATCGTAGCGTTGAAAAAGACGGTTTATTTGTTGTCAGCACAGCATCAAAACAAACGTTAATTAACCCCTGGATTAAATTGCGCAATAGTACAATTGAGCCACCACAAACAATTAGCTTGTAGCTTGTTACAATGGTGTATTTTTCTACGCCACACAACAAGAGATAAATTGTAATTAAACCCCTTAGCTTGTGAATTAGGCTACCAAAAAAATATAAATTTGGCGTTGAAAAAAGACGGTTTTATTTTTGTCACACACCACATCAAAACACGCTTAATTTAACCCCAGGATGTAATTGCCCAATAGTATTGAGCCACCACAAAACAGTACTTTGTAGCGTGTTTACAATGGCGTATATCTACTCCACCCACTACAAGAATAAAAATTGTAATTAACCTTTTATGCATGTGAATAGGCCTAGCACCAAAAAAAAAAATATATATTTGCGTTGAAAAAGAACGGTTTATTTTGTCAGCATACTCCAGCAAAACAACCGCTTTAATTAACCCCTGGATGTAAATTGCGCAATAGAATTGAGCCACACACAAACTAGTAGCTTTGTACGCCGTTTTACAATGGTGTATTTTCACGCCACACAAACAAGAGATAAAAATTGTAATTACCTATGCTTTGATTAGGCTACCAAAAAAAAATATATATTGGCGTTGAAAAAGAACGGTTTATTTTTGTCAGCACACCAGCAAAAACAACGCTTTAATTAACCCCTGGATTGTAAATTGCGCAATAGAATTGAGCCACACAAAACTAGTAGCTTTGTAGTCGTGTTACATGGCGAATCTTTCTACGCCACACAACAAGAGATAATATTGTAAATTAACCTTTGCATGTGAATTAGGCCAACAACAAAAAAAATATAGTTATATTATGTGCTTTGAAAAAGACGGTATTATTTTTGTCAGCACACCAGCAAAACAACGCTTAATTAACCCCTGGAAGGAGTAAAATTGGCAATAGAATTGAGCAACCAAAAATGAAGTGGTATTGAATTGAAAAAAAACGCCTGTATTTCTTTCTTTAAATGAATCCACACAGGATCTGGCTAGATCCCACATGGATATGAATGTATAATGCAGCAGCAGTGGACGCACACTGATTTCAGATCCAATACCCCAAAAAATCAGAAATATAACATTCAAGAACAGTCTCTGAGACAAGCTGAGACACCCCACAAAAATCGCTGTGTAAAGAATCAGTTCTTCAAAAGCCTATCACACCTCAGCAGCACCTTCCCTGTCAGTACAGTGAGAGAGTGTGAGCTCCAGCGGCGCGCACGGTCGCTTATATGAGTCGGATGACTCACAAATCCCGCCGGTCTCCGATTGGCTTCAACTCTGCACAAAGTCATGCACTATGCCCTTCTTTCCTCCCAAGTGCTTTGCCCCATGTAACGCCATGAGCTCGACAGCATTTTATACATGAAAACACACTTACGTTCCGAGAATCAACCCCAAAGTTCGATTTTGTTATGAACTAAGTTTTCCCCCCTGAATTCTAAACAATTCCACTTCGTTTATAATCATTCGCCCACTCCTAGTTTATATCTTTTGTGTTGTCTAAGAAAGCACAAAGCTCAATTTTTAGTGTAATTAGAGCTACATAATGTGCTTTCTATTAACTCTTATAAGATACCTTTTTAATATATATCAACATGCACTTTAGTCCTAATGACATACAACCATCCCATGTCTTGGTTAATGTATTTGTATGTATACAAATGAGCACATCTGTGTAATAACTGGCTTTTCTTTTACTCAGCAATGCTCAGTAGGAGAAATAA
>JAODAL010046173.1:0-31198 GCA_025379985.1 Phyllomedusa bahiana | reverse complement strand
GCGTCTCCCATAGACTCTTTTAGTAAGAACGTCCCCGCTGTCCCCATAGACTCTATAAAAGAACGTCCCGCTGTCTCCCATAGACTCTATATAAAAAACGTCCCCTGTCTCCCATAGACTCTATAGTAAGGAGGTCCCGCTGTCTCCCATACTCTATAGTAAGAACGTCCCGCTGTCTCCCATAGACTCTATAGTAAGAACCTCCCGCTGTCTCCATAGACTCTATAGTAAACCCTCCCGCTGTCTCCCATAGACTCTATAGTAAGAACGTCCCGCTGTCTCCCATAGACTCTATAGTAACAACGTCCCGCTGTCTCCCATAGACTCTATAGTAACAACGTCCCGCTGTCTCCCATAGACTCTATAGTAAGAACGTCCCGCTGTCTCCATAGACTCTATAGTAAGAACGTCCTGCTGTCTCCCATAGACTCTATAGTAAGAACGTCCCGCTGTCTCCCATAGACTCTATAGTAAGAACGTCCCGCTGTCTCCATAGACTCTATAGTAACAACGTCCTGCTGTCTCCCATAGACTCTATAGTAAGAACCTCCCGCTGTCTCCCATAGACTCTATAGTGAGAACGTCCCGCTGTCTCCCATAGACTCTATAGTAAGAACGTCCTGCTGTCTCCCATAGACTCTATAGTAAGAATGTCTTGCTGTCTCCATAGACTCTATATTAAGAACGTCTGGCTGTCTCCCATAGACTCTATAGTAAGAACCTCCCGCTGTCTCCCATAGACTCTATAGTAAGAACCTCCCGCTGTCTCCCATAGACTCTATAGTAAGAACGTCCCGCTGTCTCCCATAGACTCTATAGTAAGAACGTCCCGCTGTCTCCCATAGACTCTATAGTGAGAACGTCCCGCTGTCTCCCATAGACTCTATAGTAAGAACGTCCCACTGTCTCCCATAGACTCTATAGTAAGAACGTCCCGCTGTCTCCCATAGACTCTATAGTGAGAACGTCCCGCTGTCTCCCATAGACTCTATAGTAAGAACGTCCCGCTGTCTCCCATAGACTCTATAGTAAGAACGTCCCGCTGTCTCCCATAGACTCTATAGTAAGAACGTCCCTCTGTCTCCCATAGACTCTATAGTAAGAACGTCCCGCTGTCTCCATAGACTTTGTTGCTGATTAAACTTTTATTCAGGGTTTTGCTACCATTTGACAGTTAAAGACCACTTTTCTAAAATGGCGCACCACTTGTCATTGCCTGTGGACCAGGATCTAAAGAGAAATATTTTACTTTCCCAGTCTACCACATCATATCGTCTCAAATTATGTAGTCCAGTTCATTTTCACGTTCTGCAAAGCTTTGTGCAAAGCCTTCTAGATTTTGTTTTGTCTTTTCTTACCTTCCTCTTACATCCCTTCAGCAATGGTCAGAGCAACGCCATTACATAGTAGTCACATTTTTATGACCACCAGCTAATTTCCAAAATAACTGTAACCATGGTGGCCTGACAGCGCAAGGGTGTTCAAATCCCACCATGGACATTTGCAAACTGTTTGTATATTATATTCTCCCCATGTTTGCCTAGGTTTCCTCCAAGTACTACAATTTACTCCACATTTAACCCCTTAACAACCGCCCATTGACTTTTGGCGTCAGCTTTTGTGGGTCGTTCGTCTACAGCGACATCTTTTGGCGTCGCTGTAGACTTCGGGGTTTGCGGCGTCCGGCGCTGCAGGAGCGCTGGGATCGGGGCTGTACTACACAGCCCTGATCCCAGAGCATCCCCTGCGAGCACCGGGTAGTGGAGGAAACCTGCACAACCCGGTGCTTTAACCCTTTGATTGCGGCGGTGCGTTACCGCAGCGCAATCAAAGAGTTCCCCTGCTCTGTCGGGTGATCGGAACACCCGGTGACCAGACAGAGCCCGGGGAACGGCTGCACAGTCAGAACTGGAGACCTAGTGTAGCACCAGGGCTGTCTGTGTAAGAAGCCAGTGATCAGGGCAGACTGTGTGCTGTCCTAATCACTGCCTGTGTCAGAGTGACACAGATTATTATGTATTAGCATATAGGAATATGCTAATACATTACTAAGTGTAAAACAAAAATTTAAAAAAATGTGAAACAGTTCTACTTTCAGGGGATTTAAAAAAAAAAAGGAAAAAAAAAAAAAAAAAAGCATAAAAAGTGTAAAAAAAGGAATTAAAAAAAATTATAAAATAAAAATAAATATTTAATAAAAAATAATTGTGCATAAATTACACACACAAAAAAACCTACACATATTAGTTATCCACACGACCGTAATATCCTGTAAAATTAATCTTTAGTGTGAAATATGAACGGTATAAAAAAAAAATGTAAAAAAAACTAATTTTTTTTTACAAAAATTTAAAAAATTCTGCAATTATTTATAAGTGAACTTAAACTAATTCCCCATAAAGTACAACTTGACTCGAATAAAATGAGGACTCATCCAACTGTGTCATTGAAAAAAATAAAAAAGTTAAAACTGTTGAAACGCAAGAAGGCAAAAACTAAAAAAATGTTCTGGTCATTAAGTACTTTTCAGGCGTTCGGCTTAAGGGGTTAAAAATACTGATAAGTAATCTGAAGGTTAATCTGTAATCTAGACTGTGAGCTCCTGTGGGGACAGGGACTATTGTGAATAATGACAATCTCTTTGCTGCACTGTGGAATATAATAGTGCTATATCAATAAATCCCTGCCATGTGCAGCATGGACAGAAGAAAGACTGGAAGTGACTCGATAAGGTCTTGGTAGGTTGTCACAGGTATCTGGAATCATGCTGACTGTAGTGCATCCCACATCTACGAGAGGGTTCCGGGGGCTTCCCAAAGTGCTAACATGGCAATCCAGGTGGTTTTACAGATGCTTGATTGAGTTCACTTCTATGGAACTAGGGTGCCAGGGTATTACTTTGGTAGCTTTGGTCATGCCCTTCCAACCAATGTCAGACATTGCTAGCCATGTGCCATTTGTCGATGCAACTTCATTAGCAGAGGTGCAGTGACCATCCATCTGCTTCAGAGCCCCATAGGAAGTAGGGTTCACTAAATTGTTTTAAAGGGGTTGTCTCATCTCAAAGTTTCATAGGATGCATGTATGAAATAATGCTGCTTGGCTCTGTCACTTCCTGGTCAAGCTGTCTGTTTATCAGTCTAGATTAAATAAATTACCTTCTCTGAGGTCCAGAGAAGCTTCTAAGCTAATGTAAACAGTAGAGTAATTAGACTTTTGTCTGGAAGATCAGATAACACACAAGCTTTCACCCTGCAGGCCATGACCTGTGTGATGCCGTCACTCCCTGTTATCAGATAGAACAAACAGCAGGGGAGAAAAGAGTACACAGGTCGGTCACTTGGGGAACCAGACAGAGCTCAGAAGGTGATAAAATCACTTGTAGCTCCTTAACAAAAAAAATGAACAAAGCAATATATTTGGAAAACATCTTCATTTAGGAGGACATGTACAAAGATCGGCGCCTGATTTTCCTTGAAAACTGCGCCTGATGTATGTCGGCACCGAAGTACACTCATACATGCAGGGCAAACTTTAATGCGCCTCACTTTGCCGACCCGCATTCATACATGCGTTGGTGTTTTCGAATGTGGTGCGTCCCGTCCCAGAACGCCCACAGCACGCTCCTTCATCTTAGGCGCATTAGAAAATGGCGAAGCTTTCGCCTAATGCACCTAACACATAGGGGAGGTGCGTCCGACAGCGGAGCTGGCACAGAGAGGCGCATTATACACCAGAAAACCATCGAAAACGCCGATCATACTTGTCCCCCTTAGTGTTCCCTATATTTTGAAAGTTATTCTTTGTAGGGAGACAACCCCTTTAACTCCTTACCACCGCAGTCAGTTTTCACCTCCTTGACAGAGCCTGACAGATTTTTGAAATCTGACGTGTTACTTTGTGATAATAACTTTTTGATACTTTTACCTATCCATGTGATTCAGAGCCTGTTTTCTAATGACACACTGTGCTTTAAGTAAATAAGAAATATTTGTCCATACAATCCTTGTTTATATGTGAAAAATATCAAAAATTTGGAAAAATTTGTAATTTTCAAAGTTTAAAAATGTCTGCATGTAAAACAGATGATTATTCCACACAAAACAGTATATAACTAGCATCTACCATATATCTACTGTAGATTGGAATCATTTATTAAATGTCTTCTTATTTTTTTTATGACAATAGGGGGCTTAGAAATTTAGTAGTAATTTTTCACATTTTCAAGACATTTTGCAACATAGATTTTTTAGGGACCAGTCCTGTTCTGAAGTGGTTTTAAGGGGCCTGTATGTTAGATACCCCATAAATGACTACACCCCTTAAAGTATTCAAAACAGTATTTAGGAAGTTTATTAAACTCTAGGTATTTCACAGAAATTAAAGCAAAATGGAGGTGAAGTTTCAAAATTTCACTTTTTTTGCAGATTTTAAATTTTTATCCATTATTCCCTGGAACACAGTAGATGGGACCAGGGAAATGCAACTCAACTTTGATACCCCCAGTTCTGCCATTTTTATAGTTATCCCATATGTGGCCCTAGTGCACTATTTGGCTCAACCAGAAGCCTCAAAATAGGAGGAGAACCTACCGGATTTGGGAGTCTCATTTTCATTACGATTTTCTTTAGGCACCATTACAGGTTTGTGGACACCCCTAAAAAGATCCATATTGGAAACTACACCCTTTAAGAAATATATCCAGGGGTGAAGTGAGTATATCAACCCCACAGGTCTTTCACTATTTTTTTTTAGCATTAGGCTGCAAAAGTGAAACATTTATTTTTTTTCCAACAATCTGCAATTGTAGCTGAAAATGTTTAATTTTTACAAGGAATCCTGGAAAAAAAGAACCCCAAATTTGTTATGCAATTTTTTTCAAGTTTGGAAATACCCTATATGTGGGAGTAAACTGCTGTTTGGTACCATGGCAGGGCATACAAGGGAGGAAACGATATTTGGCTTTTGAAACACAGATTTTGTTGTGTGCCATGTCACATTTACAAAGCCTCCAAAATATCAGAACAGGTAAAACCTTCCAAAAGTCGCCCCATTTTGGATTCAACGCCCATCAGGAATCTCATCTAGGGGCATTTAGGGTGCACAGGTGTTCTACAGTTTTTTAGCATTGACCCTTGAAAATGGGGGTGAGGAAGAAACACAGTTCTGCCATTGTTTTTTGGGGCTTCATTTTTACAGCGTTTTCCATGCGGTGTTAATGACAGGATAATTGTACTATGGGGGTCGGTACAATTACAATGATATAAATTTTATATCGTTTTTTATGTTTTATTACTTTTACACAATAGAAAAGTGTTTATAAAAATTACATTTTATGTCGTTATGGTCTGTTAGCCATAACTTTTTTATTTTTCTGTATATGAGCTGATCAAGGGCTTGTTTTTTGTGGGATGAGTTGATGTTTTTATTGGTACCATTATAGAGTTCATGCGACACTTAGATAACTTTTTAGCAAGGTTTTTGTGAGGTGTTTTGAACAAAATACAGCAATCCTGGTAGTGTTTTTTATTTATATTTTTTATAGCACTCGCCATGTGGTATAAATAACATGCTATTTTTACTTAGCAGGTCGATATGATTACAGAGATAGGCATTTTGTATTTTTTTATGTTTTACTGCTTTTACACAATAAAAACACTTTTATTCAAAAAGGAAAACACGTTTTTGCATCGCCGCAATCTGAGAGCCACAACTTTTTTACTTTTCTGTGTATAGAGTTGTGTAGCAGCTTGTTTTTTGCGGGATGAGTTAACATTATTATTGGTATCATTTTTGGGGGGACAAGGCGTTTTGATCGCTTTAAATCTGTTTTTTAAATGGCAGCGTGAAAAAAATACTGTAATCGTAATAGTGGTTTCTATTTTTAACTGTGCTCACTATGCAGTATACATGACAAGATAGTTTTATTCTGTGGATCAATACGATTACGACGATACCCAATTTATATATTTTTTTATGTTGAAGCGCTTTAAAAAGTGTTTTTATTGTGTACAGCAATGTTTATGCATTGCTATCTTCTGATAGCCATAACTTCTTTATTTTTCTGTATACAGAGTTATATAAGGGCTTTTTTTTGTGGGATGAACTGAGGTTTTTATTGGTATTGACATTTATATAACTTTTTGCTCACTTTTTTTTCCATTTTTGTGCTTTGGGATGAATGAAAATCTCAATTCTGAGACTGTTTTTTGGGGTTTTTTTTTTTATAGCTTATCGCTACAATATAAATGGCAACAATATCAGTACCACTCTAGAAACACTAAAAAGCAGTCAAAGAGGACATAAGAATTTTTGGAACAGCATTTCTGCTAATATGAAATATATGAAAAATTTGAGGTTCTTAGTGCACAGGTTTTTTGATCAGATCAAAAATGTGCACTAAGAACCTCTATTTTTTTCATATATTTCATATGAGCAGAAATGCTGTTCCAAAAATTCTTATGTCCTCTTTGACTGTTTTTTTAGTGTTTTTAGAGTGGTACTGATATTGTATTGTGTTTGCTATTGCTGCCACAAGAGTGTGCACCTATACGTTTATTCTTCAAAACAGGTGTGTATTCTTCAAAACAGATTTTGTATTTTGAGATTTATAGGGTAGGTCATTACACGGTCAGTACACGGCAATACCAAATATGCTTACTTTATTTGTGATCTTTTTTGGGGCATTTGTAAAAGGGAAAAGGTCAGTGTGCTTGGTTTCATTTCTTTTTTGTTTTCTACTTTTTTTTTCCCTTTTTTGTACATTTTTTTTTATTTTCCCCATAGGGGTTCACTAATACAATGGAGATCACTGATACAATGGAGAACAGTGCACAGCATTACTGCTGTGTACTGCTCTCCATGGCAACTCTCAATCACTATGCCCGGCCAAGCCAACAGGGCATAGACAGCCTGGAAGCCTTTGTTAGACTTCCAGGCTGTCAGGTAAGCCTTCAGCAAGCGCTGTAGTATCAATGGGGACAGACGGAGCTCCTGCCACTGATAATGATTTTTTGGGAAAAACTAGGAAATACAACTGAAATTTTTTCTGCAGAAAAAGTCCTCCCCTTTCTTATGGAGACTTTTGGTTAAAGACAGCAGATTCTGTAGTGTCTATAACCCAGGCTCCCCTGCATAAAATAGATTGCAGCTTAGACAGTCCACATTTTGGTACAGAACGATAAGGCTAAGGCCACGAGGAGCAGTCAGCCACCTGTGATAGTCAAGGTTTTTAAAGAGATTGATTTTGTAGGTAAATAGCGGTTTGTTACTGGTTTGACTAGTAAAACAATTTTCATCTCCCTCTGGTTTTGCCGGTACAACATCACAACTATTGTGGCAGAGCGACCTCAGGTGGTCGCATGTTTCTGCCACAATGTGAAGTGAAGCAGGATACCTGGAAGCAACATGTCACCAAGGTTACCTGCCCTTGGTAGAGTAGGAGCCGTTCATGTATGTTGTCAGCCACAGTAAGTGTCTGGCATCGGCATATAGTCAGCATGGCTGATTCAGCAGATCCAAGGCGGCTCTAACTGGGAGTAGGCAAAGTGTAGGGCGGGTGCCTACTCCCACTGTTCCATGAAAGGCTTTTGGCAGGGCCTTGGAGGCCTCCAGGTGTTCAGGGGGTGTAGTGCTGCCTGGAGGTGGGAGCGACAGACGAGATTAGGAGAGGCTATTACCCCGCAAGGTTTATACTGTACGGTGAGAGTACAGTGCTGGTGGTGCTGGACGGTAGTTCCAGACCATGGTTAGTGAGGGACTCGCTGTGTGTGGATTTAGTAGCCAGATGGACTAGGATTTGATTTGTTTTTGTGTTTTACTACTGCTGAAGAATAAAGCTTGCTGAGGCCAGTGTTGGACCATGTGGTCATATATTGGAGTGCTAGCTTGCTTACCAAAAGCAGCTATACCGTGAGCTAATGACCCCAGGAGGGTCCCAGATGGTGTCCAAACATGAGTGAGATGTCACACTATGTATAACACTATAGTAGAGTTTAAGGTGGTGAAAATAAGATGACAGGTTCCCTTTTAAAATAAGATCTTGTAGTGCTGGCCACACTCCTGACCATGCTACAGCAATTTGTGGCTATGAAGCATCCAGTTGCTCTAAGGAGGTTAATGCGCTCTCTTTTCTTGCTACTGTCAGGGAACCAAGGTAGGGAGCTCAGAGCCAGAATAAAGGATAATTATATCACAAAGATTAATACCCTCTCTCCTATCCCCACACACCCTCTCCCCCCCAAAAAATGGGATTATACTTTAATATTATCACTTTTCTTTTCAGGACTCTGAAGACTTTTTTAATCCTAACTGTTCCTTCTGGAGCTATTCAAAAGCCAACCTGTCTGGTCAGTGGTCAACGCAAGGTTGCAGGCTAATAACGACCAACAAAACACATACAAAGTGTTCTTGTAATCATTTAACGAACTTTGCTGTGCTCATGGCCCATGTTACAATAAAGGTAAGTTTTACTTTTTCTCATCATACCTGGTTTAGACTGCTGATAGCATTGTAAGAAAATGTCCTAGAACTGTTTTCATGGAAATAATATTTTTTTTATGTAGCAGCAACTTATTCCGCATCTCTTTACAGTCCAGAAAATATACAATGAAAAACAGACATCAAAGAGTAATAAGCTAATCAAACAATGGGAGTGAGGGGCCTCTCTCAAAAACAAGCGATAAAAGCAGGGCTGTGGAGTCGGCAAGCCAAAGCCCCGACTCCGACTCCTCAATTTCCCAAACCTCCGACTCCCTCATACACGGCGCATGTTTAAGTGATAACTTTACTGTAGTAAAATGGTAACATCCGGCTGTTTATCACCTTATGATACAATAATCAAGCTATTTAGGTAGAACAGACACTGACAAGCAAAAGGGTAACAATGTTTTGATCTTTTGAACACTTGTGGGTGGAGTTGAAGAAAAAGCTGTATTTTTATCCAAATCCAGTCTGCACCAACATTGGGAACGTGTAGAAGAGATCGGGGAACAGATTTTGGTCAAGACCTGCTTGAATCTGATCCAGAGCCCAGAAGGATTCAGACAGCATTGAAAACCAAAGGTGGATTTCCCAAAAACTAACAAATTAACATTTTGATTTTTAGGAGCGGAACAGTAACAATGCAGTTACAGGAAAGAATCTGCAGAACTAAGCAGATGCTAAATACTTGCAAGTCACATTTATGTATAAGATAGGTAAGATGACTGTATATAAAATTACAGTAGCCTCATGTACAAAGCTGTAGTGGATGGTGAGATATGGAGCCTGAAAGTCACAAGTTCAAAACATTGTTACCATTTTGCTTGTCAGAGTAAAATATATTTATTGGATACGACTTTAGGACACAAAAAAATTGTAAATATGCAAAACACTGCAGACACATTTGTGAAGTCTCTGAATTTGTTCTGAGAAATAGTATTACCTCCATCAGATCCTGCACACATGACCTCACATCTGATCTCATTATTTCCAGGCTAGAGAACGGCCTCTCTACACTAACTTGGGTTGGGGGAAAGCGGTGACCACAGGGGCGACATCTCTAACAATGTCAGGGTATAAAGGAAGTCAGGTCTGATGAATGGTTGGACTCTTCTTCTTTGAAAGCAGGTGAAACATTTTGCTGAAATCTGTTTGCCCTGGGAGCAGAATCTTATCCCCTGAGGCGGCGCTTTGCCTGCTCCATGTCATCAATTACACTCCTCATGTAATAAAGCTGAAGATATGGGAGCAGTAGCACCGGCCGGACCCAATTCCTCTTGCTCTTTGCTCTGCATCGAACTAACTGGACCAACTTATTATATATTTTGGGAGTCGGTCCATTTTATGACGACTCTGACTCCTGCAAAATTGGCACCGACTCCACAGCCCTGGATAAAAGTGCTGGTTTTGTACATCGGTCCAACCGTATTTTATAAAAATACAAGTGGTTCACATAAGGCTGCTTGAGCCAGTTATCTAGTGTCTGTACATGCATACACCTGTAGCTTGTGAGTACGTGTATTGGGAGAAGGAAATAAAGGGATCAGGTTCATTTATTTTTCTTTAATTTTGCAGATAGTGATTTTATATTTTGTTTTGTGCATTAGTACATAAATGGACGCCATTGTTACTGTTACTCAGCACAGCGGAAACACTGTTCCCTACGGCATTTTATCGTCTTGGCCTGGGTTCATACAGTGCTTTCTGGCACGTATTTTCCAGCAGTATTATTTGTAAGCCAAAACCAGAAGTGGATCCAAAACACAGAAGAGGTACAAGCCTTGTCATTATACTTTTTCTCTGTGTAGGCTCTACTTCTGCTTTTGGCTTACAAGTCCCTATGCAAAATGTGTGCCAAAAACAGTGTAAAACAAGCCTATTGCCTGTTTACTGTACTTCTCTTGTTCACAGTAGTTAAACATGACCAAAAACTGTTGCTGATACTAAACATGTTCCGCCCGAAAACCTGGCTGAAGAATGAACATGTTTTAAGTTTTTCAGACCGCCGGTGGTGTAAAAAACCATCCAGCAGAATATCCGTGCAATGGGGACTAATGAATGGATTTTCTATTTAACTTAATGTAAGAGGTTCACACTCGGTTTACAGACGGCTTTCAAATCCGAAAACTGTCTGTAAATCCGACTGAAAACCTGTGTCGTAGGGACAAGCCCTTATTCTGATGTTAAAAATCATTCAGGAACACATTTAACCCCTGTTTATATGTAAGTAAATATGATCCAGTGTCATAAAAATTTAAACCTTCTCAAGAGGGATTACGTTTGTTCCTAAAAGATTTTTAGGTTAAATATTTCTCCAAGTTTACTTAGAAGAATGTTGCCATCAGAAACTGTTTGGTTTCAATAAAAAGTGTCATTTACATGTGACCATAGGACATACTATGCCTTTTGTCAGGTTAAGAGTTTCCCATAAATGAAAGATCAACTCCTTAAAGGGGTTTTGCCACAAAGTAAAATGACGTGGGAAGCTTGCAAATTAAATAATAAACATTTTCACCATTCATCATTATTACAAATTCTGCACCGTTTTAGCTGCTCCTTCAGTGATCCATTGTTTACAGCTCGTCTCCAGGGGATACGACCAGGGCTGAGAGCTTCTCAGTCCTGGTTTGCACATGCTCAGACATCACCTCTCCTCTCAGGCAGCTACTGAGTGTTCAAACCCCCGGTGCTGTCATTCTACTCCTGTCCTCTGTACTCCTTAGTAATAAGTCAAACAGTGCAAATAAATAAAAAAGAAACCTCAATCAGGTCTGTGCATTGATAAAGAGAAAAAAAACACAGGTTTGGTTCCTGCAGGGATTTGAACCGAGGACCCTATGAGCTACAATGTAGCTACTTACAGTTTTACACATAAACAGACCTTTCTTTGACTAGAGAGAGGAAAGGCCTGGTGATGTCATCCTGCTGGGTCACATGATCTGCAATTCAAACAAATCACACACGCCCCCTTCTGAGCACACAGAGCTGAGGAGCTGGAGGAAGGAGGTATGAAATGAGATCGTGGCAAAACCCCTTTACTCATGAATAACCAAGATTTCAGTTATCATGTGGGAACTAGCATATATATCATCGATTATCACTATGATCTCGTGGATACTGCTCCGTGTACCCACAAGATCGTAGCGGGAACGTTGCTGTAATCCCAGCTGCACTCCTGCAATCGGAATAATGACTGCTGCAGGTAAAACGTTTAACCGAGGGAGAAGCCATCGTCTGTCTGCCCATCAACACCAAGACTGCAGTGTTCTAATGGGCGACCGTAGCAGCAGGGGGCATACAAGACCTCAGATTTACTATCAGTTTATTTTGCGTTCACAGTCTAAGGCCCCGTTCACACGGCTTATTCTGCCGCGGATTGGCGCCGTACTGCGCGCCGGATTTGCACTTCAATACGGCGCCAATCTGCGGCAGCTTACGGTAATCCACTGCTCTCATAGAGAACAGTGGATTCCGTCGCTCCTCCCCGCTCGGCAAATCCGCCGCGGGGGGAGAAACTGACATGCACATTATTTACGTGCGCGGACCGCCGTAAACAATGCATTGTCTATGGGGCCGGGAGCGGCGCCCCCGCCGCGCTCCGGCCCCGCCCCCATATTCACGGCGGATTTGTGCGCTCAATACGGCGCACAAATCCGTCGGGAATAAGCCGTGTGAACACGGCCTTAGGGTATGTTCACACGGCTGATTTTAACACTGTTTTCAGGACGTTTTTCAGAGCGTTTCCGCTCCCAAAACAACATAAAAAAGCCTCCAAAACGCCCCCTGTTCATTTTCATTCATTCCTATGGAAAACAGCTTTGTAGTTCACATGACAAGGTTTTTACTCACATTTTAGGTGCTTCTTTGGAAGCTGTTTTTGGCGCTAAAAAACAAGTGTCATGTCAATTCTTGAAGCATTTTTAGCATTGAAAATCCCCATAGGAATCAATGGAAGCTTCAAAACCTCGGCATGTTTTTTTGGATGCGTTTCACGTGTTTTTGGAGTGTTTTCCGCCGCCGTTTTTGCCCTGTCTATTAATTTGTATGGGAGAAAACCTCGTCAAAAACCTCTTCTGAAGAAGCGTGTTTCAGGTGAGGTTTTGATGCCTAATAAGCCGTGTGAACATATCCTAATAAGTTGACTGTCAATATTCCAAAGCATTACCATCAGTCTAACATGAAGGTCCTCGTGTATGAAAACTGTCCAGGTCTAAGACTTTCTTTGTTGCCCATATCAGCCAATCAGAGCCCATAGCAGCCAATCAGAGCCCATAACAGCCAATCAGAGCCCATAACAGCCAATCAGAGCCCATAACAGCCAATCAGAGCCCATAGCCACCAATCAGAGCCCATAGCAGCCAATCAGAGCCCATAACAGCCAATCAGAGCCCATAACAGCCAATCAGAGCCCATAACAGCCAATCAGAGCCCATAGCAGCCAATCAGAGCCCATAACAGCCAATCAGAGCCCATAGCAGCCAATCAGAGCCCATAGCCACCAATCAGAGCCCATAGCGGCCAATCAGAGCCCATAACAGCCAATCAGAGCCCATAGCAGCCAATCAGAGCCCATAACAGCCAATCAGAGCCCATAGCGGCCAATCAGAGCCCATATCCTCCAATCAGAGCCCATAACAGCCAATCAGAGCCCATAACAGCCAATCAGAGCCCATAGCTTCCAATCAGAGCCCATAACAGCCAATCAGAGCCCATAACATCCAATCAGAGCCCATCCCAGCCAATCAGAGCCCATATAAATCAATCAGAGCCCATAGAAATCAATCAGAGCCAATAGCAATCAATCAGAGCCCATAACAGCCAATCAGAGCCCATAGCCACCAATCAGAGCCCATAGCAATCAATCAGAGCCCATAGCCGCCAATCAGAGCCCATAACAGCCAATCAGAGCCCATAACAGCCAATCAGAGCCCATAACAGCCAATCAGAGCCCATAGCCACCAATCAGAGCCCATAGCAGCCAATCAGAGCCCATAGCAGCCAATCAGAGCCCATAGCAGCCAATCAGAGCCCATAGCAGCCAATCAGAGCCCATAGCAGCCAATCAGAGCCCATAGCAGCCAATCAGAGCCCATAACAGCCAATCAGAGCCCATAGCGACCAATCAGAGCCCATAGCTGCCAATCAGAGCCCATAGCCACCAATCAGAGCCCACAACAGCCAATCAGAGCCCATAGCCACCAATCAGAGCCCACAACAACCAATCAGAGCCCATAGCCACCAATCAGAGCCCATAACAGCCAATCAGAGCCCATAACCACCAATCAGAGCCCATAGCCACCAATCAGAGCCCATAGCAGCCAATCAGAGCGCCCCTTTCATGTCATCTAGTGCTCTGAAAAAATGAAACGAGAGCTCTAATTGGTTGCAATGGGCAACAAAGAAAGTCTAAGAACTAAACAGTTTTCACACATGTGGCCTAAGTTTTTAAAGCACTAAACAAAGAATCACTGTTCAAGTTGTCTAATGGGACAAAAAGAATAAAATAATGTTCAAGAAAGTTAATTAAAAAAAAGTACCATCTGGACTCGGGCTCTTGCCGGATTTTAAAAGTTTCATGGTGCTGGTTTCCTGCATAAAGTCATCCTTGAGGGCATCTATTAGCAACAGGAAACTGTCCTCTAATACTATAAAAGATCCAATACTATAAAGGATCTAAACCCTTCACATATTCCAGAACAGAATGGAGCAGCCCCAAGAAGAGTTTTTAAGGGGGAATTAGAAGCTTTGTTTCTGCTGAGGATAGGGAGCTTCTATAACGGCAAAATATTAAAATGCACACTACTTTACAAAGGCAGAGCTACAACTATAATTTGTAAGACCGATAGTTGTACCACACAGAATAGTTTAGAACGAGCATCTACCATAGGTCTGCTTTCTGTTGGCTACATTTTTTAAATGTCTTTATTTTTTTATAACATTAGGGGGCTTAGAAATTTGGGAGCAACATTTGTAACACATTTTATTTAGGGACCAGTTCTGACGTGACTTTGAGGGGTCTGTATGTGAGACACCCCCATCAATAACTCTAAGAAACGAAACTCCTTAAAGTATTATTCAAAACAGCATTTAAAAAGTTTGTTAACCCTCTAGGTGTTTCACAGGAATTGGAGGTTTAAATTGAAAAATTTCACTCTTTTTACAGATTTTCAATTTGTATTCAGTATTTACTGGAACACTGTAAGGGCATGTTCACACGGCTTAGTCTGGGACGGATTTCAGCCGTATTGCGCTCCAATACGGCTGAAATGCGTCCCAGGCATTACGGTAATCCACAGCTCTCATAGAGAACTATGGTTTCCGTCTCCTCTCCCCGTGAAATACGGCGAGCGGGGAGAAAGTGACATGTCAATTATCACAGCGGTATACGCGCCATGGATAATGAAAGTCTATGCCGCCCCCCCCCCGCCCCTTTCCCCTCCACCCCGCCCCTCCCCGCCCCCGCTGCAGAGCACGTAATTGCTGGCGAAATCCATCCCTCAATTACGGTGTGAATAAGCCGTGTGAACGTAGCCTAAATGTTACCAGGGAAAGGCATCTCAATATTGATTCCCCCAATTGTGATGTATTTAGAGTTATCCTATATGCGCTATTTTACTCAATCACAGTCCCCAAAATTGGAGGACCACCTACTGGACTTTGGGGTCTCATTTTAATTAGGCATTTTTAGGCATCATCCCACAAGTGCTAGAACTTAATAAACACCCCTAAAAAGACCTCATTTGGAAACCACATCTCTTAAGGAATATATCCAGGGGTGTAGTGAGTATATTGACGACAAAGGTGTTTCACTAATTTTTTTCAGCGTTGGGATGTGAATATGAAAAGTTTCTATTTTCCTAATAATATGCATTTTTAGCTGAGCATGTTAAATTCTCACAAGGAATACTGGAAAAAAAGCACCCCAAAATTTGTTACACAATTTCTTCTAAGTACGACAATACCCTACATGTGGTGTAAATTGCTGTTTGGGTGCATGGCAGGGCGTACAAGGGAGGGGGTGCTATTTTGTTTTTGGAACGCAGATTTTGGTGGCTGCCATGTCACATTTCAGAAGTCACGCCATTTTGGAATCAACACGCCTCAGGGAATTCATTTATGGGTATTTTTGGACTCACCGCTCTTTTATGTGTTTTTAGCATTTGTCTGTGAAAATAGTAAAAAAAAACAATCAGCAATTTCGCCATTGTCTGTGTTTCATATTTACAGCATTCGCTGTGCAGTATAAATGACATGATAACTTTCCTATGCGGGTCAGTACAATTACAACAGTATCAATGCTATATACTACTTTTTTTTACTACTTTTACACAATAAAAATGTTTTTGTAAAAAATAGCGTTTTACGTCTTCATTCTGCCTATTTTTAATTTTTTTTGTATATGTAGCTGATGAAAGACTTGTTTTTTGAGGGATCAGATGACGCTTTCATTGTTACCATTTTGGACTTTATATGACACTTTAGCAATGATTTTGGGAGATTTTGAACTAAAGCAATCCAGGCAGGGGCGTAGCTATAGGGGGTGCAGAGGTAGCTGTCGCTACCCGGGCCCGGAGCCTGAGGGGGCCCAAAGGGCCTTTTACAACATAGGAAAACACCAGTATTACAAGTAGTAAATGCTATAGATTTTGCACTGGGTCCCAGATACTATATGTTGCCTCTGAATCCTGGTAATGGTTTTTTACATTTTTTTTTTTACAGCGGTCATCATGTCATATAAATGACATGCTAACTTTACTCAGCAGGTTGATACAATTAGAGCAATACCAAACTTATTTATTTTTTATGTTTTACAGCTTTTACATAATAAAAACACTTTTAATTAAAAAAGAAAACACGTTTTTGCATCATCACAGTCTGAGGGCTGTAACATTTTTATTTTTCCATGTACAGCGCTTTGTAGGGGCTTTTTTGGCAGGATGAGTTGATGTTTTCATTGGGGGACATGACTTTTTGATGACCTTCTGGGAGGCAGGATGAAGGAAATACAGCAATCCCGGCTTTTTGTTTACATTTTTTCAGCACTCACCATCCAGTGTAAATGACATGTTAGTTTTACTCCATGGGCCGATATGATTAGTGATGCCCAGTTTATATCTTTTTTTTTATGTTGTAGAACTTAGATTAAAAAAAACTTTTGTAAAACAATGTTTATGTATCGCTATCTTTTATTTTTTTCTGTATAAGGAGCTGTGTAAGGGCATTTTCATGCGGGACAAACTGACATTTTCACTGGTACCACTGTGGGTTTATATGACTTTTTGATCACTTTTTATTCTGCTAAATGTTCTGCACGATTTACAAAAATCACAATCCGGTTAGTTTTTTTTGTTGTTTTTTTTTACTTCTTTTTCCTCATACAGGTTAAATAATGTGAAATATTAATAGGCTAGGTAATTTCACAGGATACCAAATATGTATACTTTTTTATTTTATTTTTTTTTGGGGGGGGCAATTGTTGTTTGTGTTAGGAAAAGGGCAGTGTGCATGTTTCAATTTATTTATTTTTTTGCGTGTGTGTTTTACATTTTTTTCCCCTTTTTTTTATTTGAACATTTTTTACACTTGTCCCCATTGGGAACTCGAATCTGCGATCTTTTGATAGCTGGTAAAATACATAGCAGTACATACTGCTATACTGCTATGTATTGTACCTGTCAGTCACTATGCCCTCCGGCCAAGGGCGTGATGACATCAAAGACAGTCTGGAAGCCTTTGTTAGGCTTCTGGATTTTCATGGAAGCCGTTGGTACCTGCACTTGTGCAGCAGGATACCACTGAAGACAGAAAGCTCCCTCCCTCTGTCATTCCTTTAACTGCTGCAGTCGCAATAGAACCCGGTATCTAATGAGTTAATTGCCCGGTAGTTCGTGAAGCCAGATGTAATATACAGCTGGTTCCATGAGCCAATCGTGGGGTTCTGCTTGTGAGTCTGAACAATATCCTGGAGGTATGGGTTCGGGCAGGGCCATCTTTTCCATTGGGCACACTAGGCAGTTGCCCGCGGGCCCCTCAAGTATAGGGGCCCCAAGTAGGGGTATGTTTGTCCCAGGAATACAAGAAAGATACCTTGGTTGGCTTTGCTTTATTAACTGTTTGTGTTTTTTTAGGATGTGCAAACAGTTAAAAGCCATGCTGGAGAAGGAAGCCAAAGGCTCCCTGCCCTACTAATCAGTCTTGTTGGCTGTAGGCTGCTGGTGTTCAGACAGAAGTGGCATGATAATATTGGTGTGTTTAGGGGTGGCTAGAGGCATGACCTAGTGTGATGTCATGTATTTGGACAGGGTCCACTACAGTGCTCTGCCCAGGAGCCCATAATGCTGTTAAGATGGCTTTGGGTCCCGAAACAGCTTCTCGCACAAGACATACCCATACGTGCAATGTCCGAAAGGGTTGAAGGCAGTGTTTCTCAACTCCAGTCCTCGAGACCACCAACAGGTCATGTTTTCTGGCTTTCCTTTGCATTGCACAGCTGATTTAATTATGTTGCACAGGTGATATCATTATGGTCAGTACATTCTGTGGGAGATCCTGAAAACTTGACCTGTTGGTGGGTCTCGAGGACTGGAGTTGGGGAACACTGGGTTAAGGAGTCCTGTCATGATTTTCTTGGCTTCAGAAATCCTGCTCTAAATCATATAAACCTATAAATCACAGAACAGCATCTTTCCCATCATCACACCTGACTCTCAGATAGCGTCGCATAAACCACCTGACGGGTTTTCTTTAAATGAGCAGAAATCAAGTAAACTCTAGCTCAGCTAGTCATAGACCAGAGTAAGAAGTTCTTCCCTAGAAGCAAGCCCTGCCGCTGCCGAAGGGATTATTTAACCCACGGTGAATCTTTCCAGAATTTATCCAGTCCACACTGAGGGGACATCCACAGCATGGTATCCACAAGGGGGGAATCTTTTCCATAGTCTATTCCTATGTCTATTCTGTATATGAAGGGTGAACTGTACTCCAGCAACGATTAGAAAACCTGCTTACAGTACAGAAGGGGACAGAACCTCCTCTCATACACCAACATTATGAACTACATCTACTGTGCTCTTAATAGAGACTGTAAGCAGTCATCTACTGGTACAGATACTTCATTAAACGGGTTTTGCCACGATGTAATGTTGACGTGGGATCCTCCAAAATGGGTATTTCATCACTTATCTAAATATATGTGATTACAAAAAGTGAAGCCTCTGAGAGCTACAGCCTTCCTTACATGCCCTTGGTTTCCTGACAGTTTACATTAGATACGACCAGCAGATGACAGGAGCTGATCTGGCTGCCACTTGCGTGTTTGCACTTCTTATCTGACGGCAGGGAACATGAATGAGCTTTGAAGTGACTGGGGAGAAAGATCTTGTATCTTTTGTATAGAGAATCCACTGGTCGCTCCCTGCAACACTGCTCAGCCCCCTCCCTCCCTTTCCCCTGCAGCCGGAATGAAAGAAGGCTGCCTGCTGAGCTTATCTTCTCTCCTGAGCAAATAAGAGGGAGAAAGAAAACGCATATAGCTTGTGCACAATACAGTTCTCCTCTGTGGATTTGCAAAACAATGTTTGCTCAACTACAGAGACTGAGTATCAGGAGCGTGCATGGGAGGTGGAGCGATGACATCACAGAGGAGGTACTTGTTTTTTTTAAACACAGAAACACAACGCCCCTTTTTCAAGCCTCAAGAGGGGAGTATCAGCCTGTTAGGTGAGGAAATCACTTCTTGGCAAAACCCCTTTATTTAAAGACATGCTATGTTTAGATGTTCTTAAGTTTCAGTTTGCTTTCTACTTACAGCATGGGCACCCCATCACCTATAGGAGTGTCTCCATAAGGGCCACCCCCTATTAAAAATAGTTGTAGACACAAGAGAAGTGCTTAGGGGTCAGCGCTCCACTCCAGCAACTGTGACAATACAATCCACTGTCTGTGAAACTGCAAGTCCCAAATGGCCCGTCCGCAACATCTGGTGCCTCCCC
Source organism: Phyllomedusa bahiana (assembly GCA_025379985.1). Classification (NCBI taxonomy): domain Eukaryota; kingdom Metazoa; phylum Chordata; class Amphibia; order Anura; family Hylidae; genus Phyllomedusa; species Phyllomedusa bahiana. The sequence continues at coordinate 11,726 of JAODAL010046173.1, read as the reverse complement.
CCGTGGTCCATGACAATTTCTGGTGTCATGAACAGGATCACCACAGTGTGCCTGCTACAAAGATTCTTGCAAGTCCTATTAATTGCTTGCATCTTTATTTACTGTAACTTTAAGGACTGCTGTTGTGTGTATTTTGTGCCACACATCTTTTTTCTGAACTGCTGACTGAGTGGCATGCAAGAGGTTAACCAAGCTCTACCCACCTGCACACTGATTGAGGCTGGCACTCCCAGGTGGAGGAACTTCAGACACTACCTTCTGTTTGGGGGAAGCTGCAGGACCCACAGGAAATTAAGGAGGAAGTGCCCCACATGCTGCCATCTTGCCTTTTCACCTTGTGTTGGCACAGGTCGGGCTCCACTGCCTCTCTCTTTCTTCTGTAGCCAGTTAGCAGGTCACCTGTCCACTCGCCCACACTCTCTTGTGGCAGCTACATCTAGTGAGCGCTTCTGGGGGAGACGGTCTCCTTAGCTGCATAACCCACTGCAAGGACCTGGTTATGGTTGTTTCGATGTTAAAGGGCCAATGCTCCTAATTGTTCACCTCAGAGACAGCATCATTTGGCTGCTAGCAAGAATTTTCTCTTAAAGGGACAGTGCCCTATTTATTGTAATACTTAAAGGGGATTTGACAGGACGCAAGTTAGTTACCTCTCTTTATCAGCACAGGGAGAATGTCAACAAATCACACTGAGTCATGAAGACTGCAGGGCTGAGAGGGAGGGGGTGAGTAAGGAGTGAGGAATAAGGGAGCGTCTCAAAACTTAAGTGAAATAATAAACAGTGCAACAGTGGATTCTCAATACAGCAAGACACAGCCTCATAGACTGCACTTTCTACCCGGTGCCTTAAAAGCTCATTCATTTTGCCTGTCATCAGATAAGAAGTGTTTTACGCAAGTGCGGCCTGTCAGATCCTCTGGTCGTGTCTAGTGGAAGCTTTGAGGTAACTAAGGGGGACTGAGCAATGCTGTAGCTCTCAGAGTCTTCACTTTTTTGTAATCACATATATTTAGAAAACTGATTAAATACCCATTTTGGAGGTTCCCACGTCAACATTAGATCGTGGCAAAACCCCTTTAATTAGCATCATGAGTGACAGCCAAGCTGATGTTAGCAGCCCTTCTATTTCTATGGCATGCAACATGTTTTATCCTAGGCACGATGGTTGTCACACAATAAGGTGGAGCCGCACACCTTTTTGGATTCCCATGAAAAAATGCTGGCTCTCTTTCTGTTTTACTTCTTCTCTCCAAAGCAACAAGTGCAGATCCTGCTGGGCCAGCTTGAGGGTGTGCTGCTCCCAGGGAAGTTAGATCCTGGCCCCCATCAGAGAGAAAAACCAGAGAAAATCAGTGAAAAACTCCACGCTGATTTTGATCTATATTTGAGGTCAAGATAAGATTTTTCGAGCCTAAGTGACTATGCTTCATCTGAGCTGTGCTACAGATGAAGCATAGTCACTTAGTGTGGACTCCACATCTCAATCTCATCTTTGCAGATTTCAGGACCCTAGCCATTTGTGTCCTAGGAAATAAATGTTCTTAGGGTAGCTCTGTCACTGGATGCCCTCCAGCTCCTTTCCATTGAAATTGTACCCTGCAGGCTAGTCAAGCAGCACAGATTCCAAGGCATCACTAAAGGCCTGTGTAATCGCTAGAGGACTCAAGCAAGTCTTTCAGCAGATCAAGAACCTGACTACTTCACCTCCACCCTCTGGGAAGCCACCAAGAAACAAGGCTCTCTCTCCTGAGCCTCCACCCAGGCAAAAAAAACCAGAAAGAGTTGCTCACCATGTCAAACCTTTTTGTTACGCAGACATAGACATGTCAAAGCCCAGTGCTACCAGTTAAATTAGGTTCTTAATGTTGTCAAGTGCCATCATTAAGCATTCAGTAAGAACCCATAGGATTTTGGCAAGACTACTCTGATTCAGACTCATATTCTCATAGATAGATAGATTCTTATTTACCTTGATGATGTCATTGTCTATTTCCAGACATATCAAGGCCACCTTAGTTATCTATCCGAGGTCTTCAAGGTACTGATCTAACATTCCCTGAAGTTCAAGCTCTCCAAATGTCATGTGCTGAAACCACGACTTAACTACCTTGGATATGTCTCAAGTGCAGAAGGCATACAACCTGACCCAAATACAATTGCTGCAGTCCAAAACTGGTGGACACTAATGACTGTCAAAGAAGTCTGAAACTTCCTGGGATTTGCAGTCTATTTTCACAGCTTTAGTTCTCATTTCGCTCTAGTAGATGAACTGCTTACCAAGCTGCTTCATGGATGTCCCAAGAAAAACTAAAACCCAAAGCTTCTAGTGGACTGGGTGGAGCCCAAGAACAAGTATTCCAGATGTTGAAGGCTCTTCTTACCTAGCCACGTATCCTAGACTATCCTGATTACACTCAACTATTCTGTCTGTATATGGACGCCAGCCTTCCAGGACTTGGCGCTGTCTTGTCCCCGCTCAAGGGCAACAAAGAGTGTGTTTATTCCAACTGCAGTCTCATTGGGGCTGAGAATTACCGCACTTACAGTTCATTCAAACAGTTACTAAGAAATGTAAAGATTACATGGCTGCAAGGCCCATCACAGTCTACACCGACAATATTCCACTAGCATACAATTACCTTTGCCAAATGGTGCAGGAACCGACTAGAGGAAAGGCCCTTCTAGACTTAATATTGACTAATAGACCTGACAGAGTAACAAAGGTTCAGGTTAAGGGGCACCTAGGGAATAGTGACCATAATATAATAAATTTCCGTTTATCCTTCAATAGAGTTTTTTGTCAAGGAGCCACAAAAACACTGAATTTTATCAAGGCTAACTTTATTCTGCTTAGGGAGGCCCTAAACCGTATTGACTGGGACAATGTGTTTAAATATGGCAGAACAAATAATAAATGGGATATTTTTAAAAACATCCTAGGCTACCACTGTGAGAGGTACATACCTTATGGTAATAAAATAATTAGAAAAAGGAAAAACCCAATGTGGATCAACAGGGATGTAAAAGAGGCAATAAAAAACAAAAAGAAAGCGTTTCAGCTACTAAAACAGGAGGGTAGTGAAGAGGCACTAAGAAGCTATAGGGAAAAAAATAAAGTGTGTAAAATAAAGATAAAGGAAGCAAAGCTGGAGACGGAAAGACATATTGCTATAGAAAGTAAAACTAACCCCAAAATATTTTTTAACTATATAAATAGTAAAAAGATTAAAACAGAAAATGTGGCCCTTTGAAAAATACTGAGGGAGAGACAGTAGAGGGCGATGAGAAAAAAGCAAACGTATAAACACTTTTTTCTCCACTGTATTTACCGAGGAGGATGACCTTCCTGTTGAACAGAGGGATGTGGTAAACTCCAACTTAAAAGTTTCTTGTCTAACCCAGGAAGAAGTGCAGCTCCGCCTCAGGAAGATTAGAATAGACAAATCCCCAGGCCCTAATGGTATACACCCCCATGTCCTAAGGGAGTTAATAATGCGGTATGTCCCAAAGGATTGGCGCATAGCAAATGTGGTGTCAATATTCAAAAAGGGGTCAAAAAGTGATCCAGGAAACTATAGGCCGGTAAGTTTGACCTCTGTTGTAGGTAAAATGTTTGAAGGTTTTCTAAGAGATGCTATCCTGGAGTATCTCACTGAAAATAAATGTATAACGCCGTTCCAGCATGGGTTTATGAAGGATCGGTCCTGTCAGACTAATCTCATCAGCTTCTATGAGAAGTCAGTGCTAGACTGGATCGGGGAGAGGCACTGGATGTCATATATCTAGATTTTTCTAAAGCATTTGATATGGTGCCACATAAAAGGTTGGTAAATAAAATGAGAATGCTTGGACTGGGGGAGATTGTGTGCATGTGGGTAAGCAACTAGATCAATGATAGAAAACAAAGGGTAGTAATTAACGGTACATACTCGGACTGGATCCCTGTTACTAGTGGGGTACCAAAAGGGTCAGTATTGGGCCCTATCCTCTTTAACATTTTCATTAATGATCTTACACAAGGATTGCACAGTAGAATATTGATCTTTGTAGATGATACTAAGCTCTTTAAAGTAATTAACACAATAGAGGATAATGTGTTATTACAAAGTGATCTGGATAAGTTGGAGGCCTGGGCACAGAAATGGCACATGAGGTTTAACACCAGATAAATACAAGGTTATGCACATGGGGAGGAAAAATCCATTACATGATTACATGTTAAATGGAAAAACACTGGGTAAAAGTGACATGGAGAAGGACTTGGGAATCCTGGTGGACAGTAAACTTAACTGTAGCAACCAGTGTCAGGCAGCAGCAGCCAAGGCAAATAGGATCATGGGTTGTATTAAAAGGGGCATAGAGGCACATGATGAGAACATTATTCTCCCATTATACAAGTCACTGGTAAGACCACACATGGAATATTGTGTACAATTTTGGGCACCAGTGCACAGGAAAGACATTGTAGAGCTTGAACAGGTACAAAGGCAGCAACAAAAATAATAAAAGCAGCTACCTCATGCCCTCATTCTGAGGCTCCATTTGCCTCCCAAGACATGCCCCTGAATAAAGGGGTGGGGGTGAGGGAAAGTGCCATCTCCTCCTGTTGTATGGACACAGGCAGCCCTCCACCGCGCCTGATGCCCTCCACCCAGGTTTGCACCCCGGGTGCCTCAATGCCCACATCTGCACAGCCCCCTTCCCTATGGAACAACCGGGACATGTCTGCACCCCTGCCTCGCGGTGCTATAGTGGTTGCCCCAGGGGCTGGCCCCCACCCTGTGAGAGCCCCCTCTGAAGATGACCCCTGCAGCATTGGCGTGCAACGCGGCCCCATCGTTTCCCCTGCTGCGCAGAGCTGGTTGCAACCCTTAGGCGCTGCACCCCCGGAGCTCTCGCCCAGATGGTCCACCGGCTCCTCCTGGGGGACCGTGACCCCGACCAGACCACAGTTTGCACCACCAGCGGGCTCCCGACAAAGTCCTCACCACCAAGTCTTTGCTCCATCTACGCTACCTCAGCTTCAAGGTAACTACCCGGTCGACTCGACCCATCTTACACAACAAGATATCTCGTCTTCCCTGATGCCTCCAGAAGATGCTAAACCCGCTACAGTAGCAGATTTGAAAATTTTAACACAATCGATGAAAGCGGACATCTCCGCTCTTGCTCGCCAACTTCTCGCTGAATGCAAGCAAGAATTCACTACCTTCCGGCCTGAGCTATCACAGCTCTCCACCAGAGTTGACTCCATCTCTCAAGCCCAGGACAATACCTCCTCCTCGGTGATGTCCCTTCAAAGCACCGTCCGACAACACTCCGAACAACTGTTTGCCCTACAACAGCATCTGGACGATGTCGAAAATAGAAGTAGGAGGAACAATCTACGAATTAGGGGATTGCCGGAGTCGGTTCCATCTAGCGACCTCTTCAACGTCTTAACCAGTATTTTCAACGATCTCCTAGACCGACCCCCATCCACATACATAGAGATCGACAAGGCCCACAGAGCCCTTAGACCACCGAGCTCAGACCCTCTTCGCCCAAGAGACGTTATATGCCGGATTCACTAATACGGCCTCAAAGAGGAGATCCTTCGGCAATCCAGAAACCGACGCCAGCTTTCCTACAAAGATGCATCCCTCCAAATCCTATCGGATCTCTCACGTCACACACTGGCCCAGAGAGCCATTCTCAAGCCTCTATTCGCCGTCCTGAAGGAGAGAAACATCACATACAGGTGGGGGTACCCATTTGCCCTCATCTCCCGCATTGGGGATCAGACATTTTCCATACGCTCCCCCGAGGACATTCCTTCCTTCCTGCAGGCCCTCCAAATCCAGGACATTGCCTTGCCTGAATGGCCATCTGTGTCATTCCCCACTTCTAGGCACGTCAGCGGGCCCGACACCAGGGAGAACTCGGCGAGACCTGGAGGGGGCTTGCCACCGAGAAGATCCAGACCTCGGGGCCGCAGACCTGATGGACACCCCACCACTTCTCATCGGAGCCAGTGCTCTCCACCCTCTCTGGACTCTTGAGGTCTGTTAAGCTCGCCCCACTCTGTGCGCCCTGAATTCTAGGGGGCGTTAGTTAACTGTGGAAGGGACCATACTCACAGCTTCCTATCTCCCCTGATGACTCTCCATGCCCATGTCATATATTTCCATAGTTACAGATGCTAGCCAGGCTCTCAGTATGTCTCAATAATAGGAGTCGCCTCTTTTAATGCGTGCCTTTCTCGTTCCCCCAATAGGTAAGGGAGCCTCCTCTGAGCTGGCTGTAGGCTCAGTGGCCTCCCTGTATTGCAGATGTCTGCCCTCGCTAGTATTAACTGTGTCGGTGTTACTTTTATTCATGTCTCTCCCTCCCCCCCCTTTTTTTTTTTTCCCCCTGCTTTTCCACTTGTTCCCCTCCTCCTCTCTCTTCCCTTTCCCTTGCGTCTCTCTCCTGGCCCTCCCTGCCCCTGTCGATGGCGGCGGCCCTCTCGGCGGCCTGCTCACATGACGCAGCCCAACCATGGGGTATCTTAATATAGCCTCCTTTAATGCAAAGGGACTCAATTCACCCATGAAAAGATCGCAGGTCCTACGTCACTTTCACCACCAAAAAACACACATCTTATGTCTCCAAGAGACGCACTTCAAGACAGGACATGCTCCTGTTATCAGAGACAGGTTTTATACCCAGTGGCATTTTGCTAGTTGCTCCCATTCTAAAGCACGTGGTGTGGCAATAGCCATACACAAATCCCTCCCTCACCAGGTCCTGGACTGTGTAATAGATGCAGAGGCCAGATATATTGTCCTGAATATTTCTATTAATGGCCAAATCTTCACGATTATTAATGTCTATACCCCAAATCAAGGGCAGGTCTCCTTCCTCACTTCACTTCTCGACAGAATCTCCCCCTCTTTGAAAGGCACGGTTCTCCTTTGTGGGGACCTCAATCTAACCTTGGACCCGACATTGGACAATTCTACGGGTAGGGCCACTCTCCCTTACTCCGCCATCAAGAAAGTTAAAAAAGCCCTCTTACAATACCAGCTGTGCGACGGCTGGAGATTACAACATCCCACTACTAAGGACTACACCTTTTACTCAAATCCACACGGCACATACAGCCGCATAGACCACATTTTAGTCCAACACAATGCCCTCCCATGGCTACGATCCTCCTCAATAGGTAATATTCTTTTATCAGATCACGCCCCAATATTCTACTCTTTCTTGGTCCCCTCAGTGTCTAACCTAGCTAAAACATGGAGACTAAACGACTCCTTGCTCTCTGATGTGGCTTGTGTAGAGGAGCTTGAATCTACAGTGGAAAATTTCCTGTCGGATCACGCAAATGATGACACAGCCCCCATTTATAAATGGGAAGCTCTCAAATGCGTGCTTCGAGGGGTTCTCATCAAACATGGTAGCAGGTTGAAGAAGGCGAGAACTCAATCCCTATCTCTAGCCCTGCAGAAAATATCCTCTCTGGAATTACTGCATAAACAAGCTCTATCTCCTTCTATTTTAAAGGACCTGCAGCTGGCAAGATTGGAAGCGAAGCGTCTCCTCGAGATTTCATGGGGCCGTTACCTCCAGTCGTGTCGCAGCTCGTTCTACGAACACGGAAATAAAAGTGGTCGCCTTCTGGCTAGGGCCACGAGGGAGAGGATTTCTCGCTCCTTTATACCTTGTATCAAAAACTCGGATGGGGACCTACTCCACACTACACCAGACATTGCAGGAGCGTTTAAGTCATTCTACTCGAAATTATACAATTTACCAGACCCTCCAGCTTCCTCCCAAAACCGCTTACCCTCCCCCTGCTCTCTCCCGTCCCTTCCCCAGGAAGCAATCCAGAGTCTGGAGCTACCATTTTCCTCCGAGGAATTGCTTACAGTCATCCGTGGCCTGCCCGGAGGTAAAAGCCCAGGCCCGGACGGGTATTCGGCCAAATTTTTTCAATGTCTGTCCCATAGGCTCTCCATCCCCCTTTTGGATGCATTTAATAGCATCTCTTCCACATCACACTTTCCTGTGGCCTCCTCCCGGGCACATATTACCGTCATCTCCAAAAAGGGTAAAGACCCCCAATTATGCGGTAGCTACCGACCCATTTCATTACTCAATGTTGATCTAAAAATTTAGGCTAAATTATTGGCTAACCGCCTCAACATCTACCTCCCTGGACTAATACATCTGGACCAGGTCGGTTTTGTGCCCGGCAGAGAGGCCAGGGACAACACACTCAAGACCCTGGACTTAATCCATCATGCCCGAACTCATAAGATTCCATTAATGATTCTTTCATTAGACGCCGAAAAGGCCTTCGACCGCATCTCATGGTCCGCTCTTACCCAGACGCTAGCTCGCATAGGCCTTGGTCCTGAATTCACCTCGAAAATTCTAGCACTGTATCATTCCCCCTCGGCCCAAGTTAAAGTGAACGGCTCCCTTTCAGAAGCTTTCTCCATTCACAACGGCACTCGTCAAGGCTGTCCCCTCTCACCCTTGCTCTATGTCCTCGTTATGGAAGGCCTTCTGGGCTCGATCCGAGCCAATCCAGACATTAGAGGAATTACATTGGGAGGACACGAATTTAAATGCTCAGCATTCGCAGACGACCTTTTGATCTATGTCACCAATCCACAAATTTCTCTGCCCTCCCTGATGTCTGAATTGGGACGGTTCAGCTCCTGGTCCAACTACAAGATAAACATGTCTACGTCTGAAGCCCTGAACATCTCCCTCCCCCCTTCGGTTGTATCCTCCTTAAAAGCAACATTCCCTTTTTCCTGGCCCCCAGGTGCAATATCCTATTTAGGGACGAAAATCCCATCTGACCTTAACCAACTGTTTGAGTTAAATTTCCGTCCGCTCCTCTCCCAATTTACTCAAACTCTCCAGGTCTGGAAGTCTAAGACTTTTTCCTGGTTTGGGAGGATGAATGTCCTAAAGATGTCTCTCCTCCCAAAACTCCTTTACCTACTACAAACAGTGCCCATTCCACTCCCCGCCTCCTTTTGGCAACAATTACGCAGGAATTTCTCGGATTTCATTTGGCACCCAGGCCGCCCTAGAATCAATAGGGCCGTATTATGCAGGCCCAAGGACAGAGGGGGAGTGAGTCTCCCAGACTGTAGGCTCTATTACTTGGCCTCGGCCTACCAGCGATTTATAGACCTGGTGCATACCTCCCAGACTAAGCTATGGGTTTTTATCGCACAGACTCTCAGCCCTCTGTCATTGGCCTCTCTCCCTTGGCACCCAAGCTCGGTGTTCAGGAAGTCAGAGACCTTTTCCTTCACCACCATCCAGACCCTGAGCACCTTGTGTAAAATAAAACCCCAGGATTCCCTACTTGATTTTACGGGTCCTTTAACCCCCATCACAGACAACCCGCGCTTCCCACCTGGACAGTCGCCAAACATCTTTTTAGGGTTCACCAAAACCCGCCCTCTGCAGGTACATGCCCTGATTTCCCAGGGGCGTTTTCGCCCCTAGCTGAAATCATAGGTCACCCTCGACAAGTGTAGAAACTTGGGCGTATTCATTCTTTTGAATACGCCCAACTCACACATTTTATTTCTTCTATGCCTCTTAGCACTAATTTTCAGTGCGCCATGTCCACCTTTGAACGCCTGTGCTCTACAGGATCTCCCCCGCGTCACCTGATTTCAGTCCTCTATCACCTACTTTTGGCTCTTAATGATACGCAGTTGCCGTCTTATTGCCGGTCCTGGGAGAGAGAGCTGAACAAAACTTTCACAGAAGATCAGTGGCACAGGTGCTTCCATCTGACTCATAGGGCCGTCATGGCATGTAAGGCACAAGAGACCAGCTATAAAATATGATCCAGATGGTACAGGGTACCGGCTCTGTTACATAAATGGTGGCCCAATGTCCCATCGACATGCTGGCGCTGTGGGTCAGAGGTTGGCACTATGTCACATATTTGGTGGGGCTGTACGTGCATTAGACCATTCTGGTCGGCGATCCTCACGGCAATCAGAGACTGCACTGGCACAGTTATTCCCGATACGCCTGAGGCAGTCCTTTTGTTCATGTTCCAACTCCCGTGTTCGGCCTATAAGAAATCTCTCACTAGGCACCTACTCCAGGCGGCTAAGTCTGTCATCCCACGTAAATGGAAGTCTACTTCACCCCCTTCTCTGGCTGACTGGGTAGAAGAGGTTGCACACACATACCGCATGGAGGAGCTCGTGGCTAAATCGGACGCGAATATCACCAAGTTCGTAAGGACTTGGGCTCCCTGGCTGGAATATCAAACCTCAGCGGAATTCAGAGCCCTAACTTCTTAATTCTCTGTAGTCCCTTTGCATTGTACCCCCATTATCCTCTATCCATTGGCGCATGGGGGCGGGCATGGCCGGGGGGGCGTCGTCGTCGGGGGGGCGGGCGGGTCTGGGATCGGGAGACGCTGTTTTTTTTTTTCTCCCGCCCCCCCCCCCCCCCCCCCCCCTGTTCTCTTTCATTCGCTTTCAAAGAGCCATACGGGGATATCAATGGAACTCTTTCACACTATATGGGAACAGTATCCATTCCTCCCCGAACAATAGTGCTCAGTTGAAGATTTGTAAGCATCCACCCGTTGTGGACCATAAGAGACCCCGGTCACATGTAAGGAGGGGTCATGCATAGCCTTGATGATACAAGTCTGTTACCTGCAGTTTTATCTTATGTAAACTTGCTGTTTGGTTTGGCTCTTTTCATATTGGTAGCAGCTTGCTCTGTTTACTACACTATAATGTACCACATTGTTATATTTTGAAAATTCCAATAAACATTTAAATAAAAATAATAAAATGACTGGGTGGACAACACTACCCAGAAATATTAGCAAGGTTAGGGTTATTTGGTTTAGAGAAAAGACGGGGGACATAATAAATATGTTTAAATATATTAAGGGCCAATACAGAGATCACGCTAAAGATTTATTTATACCCAGGACTGTATCCAGAACAAGGGGGCATCCTCTACGTCTTGAGGAACAAAAGTTTCTACATAAACATAGAAAGGGATTCTTTACTGTTAGAGCAGTGAGACTATAGAATTCTCTGCCAGAGGGACTTTTTCATGGTTAATTCACTAACGGAGTTCAAAAAGGGTTTGGATGCATTTCTGGAGCGTAATAATATAACAAGTTACAGTGACTAGGATTCAGGAGAGGGGTCATTGATCCAGGGATTATTCCGATTGCCAGATTGGAGTCGGGAAGGAATTTTTCCCTAAAATGAGGACAATTGGCTTCTACCTCATGGGTGGTTTTTGCCTTCCTCTGGATCAACACCTTAGCACAACAGGCTGAACTAGATGGGCGTCTGTCTTTTTTTCGGCCTTACAAACTTTGAAACTATGAAACATGGAACTTGCTTGACTAGGAGCCCTGGAACAATGGTTGGCTTCATGCCTAGCGAACTACAAGTTCACAGTCAAATACTGCAGTGGCAAATTGAATGTCAACACTGACGCATTATCCCAACTACCTGTAAGAACCATCCCATGATGACATCTAATAAGTGGAAATGCCTCCATTCTGTTCAAGGATGCCACATTTCAGGCTTCAAACATAAAGATATAAAATTTAAATTTTTTGTGAAGAATCATCAAGTGAGACACAATTGTGAAGTGGAACGAAATTTATTGGATATTTTAAACTTTTGTAAAAAATAAAAAACTGAAAAGTGGAGGGCAAAATTAGCAGCCC
>JAODAL010046172.1:0-31201 GCA_025379985.1 Phyllomedusa bahiana | reverse complement strand
TATGGGCTACTATTTGGCAATCTACTGCTGCCCCGGTTGGGGGGTTGTTCCCCGTAAACATTTGAAGCGTGAAGCAACGCCAACAGATGTCCCAGTTAAAACCCAACGCAAAGGTCTCCATTTCCTGCTTTTTACTCTCTTTTTGGGTGGGGGGGAAGGAAAGTGCTGATTTTTTTGTTTTACCGGGGACCGGAGGGGGCCACCCTAACTGTTGTTCTTTTGGGGCCCTTAATTCGAGGATCATGTTGGGGGGAAGGGAGCATCCAAGCAAAATGGGAGTGGAGCCTTGTTTTCCCCCAAGCTCTGGGCGGGGGGAAAACTAGCAAACTATTTTCCCCTCATATTCCCCCTCCCCTCAAATTCGCGCCAACCTCTTTCCAAGGCGGGGACAGGGGAAACGTGGTGTCCAGGAATAATTCCCCTCCTGCTTCCTGGCCAATTTCACCACCCCCTGAAAGCTAGGATGCACCCGAGAGCTGAGGGGGCCACCCTTTGCACTAGCCCCTTTGACCCCAACCACGCCTAATAAACCCCGATAAAAATTGTAAAAACGGGGGCATTGTGATTCGATGGAGAGAGAGGCTCCTGTCTGATCTGTGTCCATCCCTCCCCCTCGGGGGGGACCTTTTTTTTTAAAGAGTGCCCAACGATTTTTCCAAACAAAGATCACCACAATGCTATTGCTGACAAGGGCATTTCTCAGACCATTTTGGTGGCTTTTCAAAACGGCAAGGAGGGTCCCAAAAACTCTTTCCCCTGCCTCCACCCCGGGTGCTCAACACCCCGGGGTCCGCACTGCTGCTTGTCGGGCCATGTTCACTTCTACTCGAATGGCATTGCCTGCTGCACAAACGCTGGGCAGCGGGGGGGAATTTCCAGGGGTTCCACGTCAAAAATGAGAGGGTTTACGGGAAGGGCCGACTGACGCTGAAAACGCACCGGGCGGGACAAAGCGGTCGAACGGCAAGTGCGAACTCAGCCCTCGACCTTTTTTTCAGCAGGCAGTTCAACCCCGGGGTAGCGCTTTAGAAATTTTGGGACGACAAGGGTTCATGACATGCCCAGGAAAAGGGATGTGCCCCAGCCTGGATCAAAGGGGCGGCCAGCAATTTCGATCGTTTGCACCCACCTTGCCTGGCCAAGGTTCTTATCACCCGCCAGCCGGGGTCCGTTGCGGAGAGCCATCCACAGCTCCGCCCGGGTGTGGCCCGGGCTCCAAGACAGTTTAATTTCAACATGGCCGGGTTTTCTCTGGGCCCGTGAAGCCACTAGGGCCTTGGGGGAAAGAACCCTGGCACCATCCCTCGGTTTTGAAGAGCGGGGTGCCAAACCGGGAAACCACCGTCCCCCAAGCCCTCCCCCCCCAACCCAGGGCTGTCAAAAGGGATATGGGGCCTTGGCCGTGTTACTAGTAAAGTGTCGGGGCAGAGGGGACTTTTCCGGACACAGATACAGACAACGCGTTTAAAATTTTTTTTGATGACACGTGGCTGGCCAGGGCAGGGGGACGGCATTTCCGCAAAAAAGGGGCCTCCCGGGGCTCTGTTTTTTGGGGGGCAGGCAAGGGCCATGACTGGCGGAACCCACTGTGTCCACCAGAAAAAGAAAAAAAAAAAAAAAAAGAAGTGCTTTAAAAATTATGTGCAATATAAAATTTTTAAATTTTTTTCACAATTTTTAAAATAGTAGGGCGAGCATTAAATACAAAAACAAAAAAACACATAAGTGCCAAAGAAAGAATGGGGCATTAATAACTACAATCTGACGAGTCACGGGGGGCCCACACCATGTAATTGCGATGGGAAATTACCTAATTCAACAAATTATTGGGAAATTTTTTTTTTCCCCCCAACGAAAAGGGAACACCCAAGGGAAAAGCCTGGCAAAACCGACATTCACTTTTGGGTTTGGGGTGGTTTTGGGTTAAAGTGTTTCTTCTGCCCCAAACCTGGGAAGACAGAAGGCTGGTTAGATGGCCGCGTATGGGTGCAGGTCGTCAAAAATGGGGGGAAGGGGAAAGGGGTAGGATGGTTTTCCCGGGTCTGGTGGACTCGGGCACGGTGGAGGGTACGCGGAGGCTGATCCTGTATGACTTGAGAGACATGGGCAGCTGAGGAACGCTTGGTGTTGGTGGAGGAGGAGGAGGCAGAGACAGAGGGTTGACAGTGGTTGGAAGCCCGGCATCGGTGTGGCCGTTTTTGGCCAAGTGTTCCCTCCATTTCAACTCATGCATTCGCTGCATGTGACTAGACATGTTGGTTCTGGTTAAACACCTAAGATTCTTGCCTCCACTGATGCGTTTACGGAAAAAAGCGGCATATGACATCGCTGGGTGAATCAGAGGCTTGCTAAAAGAAGGTCCAGTCTTGAGAGGTCCTGGACCTTTTTGACGTCGATAAGCGAGGAGCGGGGTTTCCGCTGACCGTGGCTGGCGGAATCATATCAGCGGACTTCTGCGACCGCCCTCTCCCTTTTTGAGGCGGGACCCGTATTGACACTAGCCCATCGTCTTTCTCCTCATCCAGTGATGAAGCGCTCGCAAGCAAATTCTGCGGAAAAGACCACAATGGATCTGCAATGTCATCATCATCATCATCAACACAGGTGACTTGGTCGTCCTGACATACTGCATCCAGGAGCTGCGGGCTACAAACAAGAGGCACTGCAAGGCGTTGCCGACTGCCCGGGATTTTTGCCGATTGACCGGCTTCCTTCTCCTCCTCTAATGTCATCAGTAGCTGGGTGTCAGAGCAGACAAAATCATCCTCTTTGGCCTCCTGGTCTTTGGAAATGCCTTCTGACCCTAACTGCATTTTGTCATCAAAGAGGTCTTCAGAAAATGGATTATCCACATTGGTGGGTACACGAGTTGACATTTGGGCTGCCTTCGCTTCATGTTGGACGGATCCCTAAATGTGCTGATGACGACTTTGTGGCCGTGATTGGGAGGACGAGGAGGTAAGACTGCTGATGCGGGTTGCTTTAACCACTGAAGAACAATTGGCGACGCTGTTCGTTCTTGAGAATTCACGGGGCCCTGACCCAGCGATGACAGGCCTGACGGTCCTGCAACCGACGATCCGCGCATGCGTGTTGTCGCCAGCACTGGAAGGACCCACCTTCTCTCGTACCTCTACCTTCATGTCCAAACCCCCCTCTTTGCTCGCTTACCACCTGCAATTCGCTCCATGTTCAGAAAGATATAATTTGTAAAAAGGTAGGGAAGAGTTTTTGACAGTCTCTTATTGAAAGACGGCAATCACAGCTATTCTTAAATCCCTCTAATGTCCTACAGCCAACTAGGATTAGAAACTGAAATGTTTCTTGCGAATACCTGTGAAATGCGGTCTGGTGAAAAAACCGTAAGACAAAATCAACAGTGTTCTTTCTTCAGTCCCAGGGATTTACAACTGCCCAGTAGGACTAGAAATTGATAGTTTTCAAAAAAATATCATTCAAGTGCGCTATCTGCGCCAAACTGAGATTCACTGAGCGCAATAAAACTATTCAGAAGTTACACGGATGAGAAATTGCGTTTTTTGCAGCAATGACAAACAAGAACAGTTACTAGAGATTTTTTCTCAGAATTATCGTACAGGGTGGCTATTTGAAAAAAAAATTAGGGCCGCACCACGTGCAATACAGCTATTTAAAAATTATACGGATAACAAACGGTGTTTTTTGCACATATAAATACACCTGCGGTAACGACAAAATTGCTGTATTCAAATTTAAGTGCAAGGTGGCTCTATGAACAAAACTGGGCCGCACCAAAGTGAAAAAAACACCTACTTGAAATGTATACGGATAATAAAAGCCGTTTTTTGCACCTATAAATACAACTGCGGTGAAGACAAAATTGCTGTATTCAAATTTAAGTGCAAGGTGGCTCAATGAACAAAACTGGGCCGCACCAAAGTGAAAAAAACCACCAATTTGAAATTTATACGGAAAATAAAAGGTGTTTTTTGCACCTAGAAAAACACCTGCTGTGACGACAAAATTGCTGTATTCAACTTTAAGTGCAAGGTGGCTCTACGAACAAAACTAGGCCGCACTAAAGTGAAAAAAAACCTAATTAAATTGTGTACAGATAATCAAAGTTGAGTTTTGCACCTATCAAATACACCTGCAGTTACCAGAAATGATCTGTATCTTAATATAAGTACAGGCTGCACAACATACAAGTAATATTTCACCAAAAACTGGCCAAAAACTGTTAATCAAAACCCATTGCAATGCAGGTCAAAGCACAGTCTGGGCTGCACAATATCCACTCTCCTTTCAAAAGCCTGCCTGCCTGCCTGCCAGCCTGTCTGTCTGTGTTCGCCCACAGCACCCCGACCCCCCCCCCCCTCCCCGCGGCTGTACAGCGCTAGATGCTCCTTTAAAATTCTCAGCCTAAGTAACTAAAAACTGAAAATCTCTAATCTACCTAAAATTTTTAAAAGTTCACAGGGTAAAAGCATAGTTGCCTGTGTGGAACAAATAGAACAGTTTTGCTGAGCTGTTTTGAGAAAAACCGAGCACACGGCCTGCTCTTATGATACACAGACACACACTGATCATGAACAGGAAGGGCTGTTCTATGTAAAACGAGGTCATGTGATTTTTCCAGCCAATCACAACCATGCACATCCCAGTCATGATGTCGCACACCCAGCTCACCCTGCTCTATTCTCTAAGCGATTTGCTGGCCGGCCAAAATGACAGGAAAGCGCTGAAAATGGCGCGATAAATTTAAAAGATATGCGCAGATTTTAACTTAAATTATCGCGTGCGAAAAAATCCGATCAACATAAAAACCGTGCCGATTTCAACTTTGTCGATAATAATCGCTCAACACTAGTGTTAGTCTGTGAAAATAAAAAAATATATATTAGCAATGTTAGCTGAAAATCTTACATTTTAATCCTGGAAAAGAAGCACCCCAGATTTTGTTACACAATTTCTTCCAAGTTCATCAGTACCCTATATGTGTGTGTAAACTGCTGTTTGGGCACATGCCAGGGCATACAAGGGAGGGAGTGCTGTTTGGCTTTTGGACCACAGATTTTGGTGGGTGACTTGTCTCATTTGCAAAGTCTCCAAAATACCAGAACAGGTGAAACCTTCCAAACTTCACCCAATATTGGATTCAACACCCCTTATAGATCAGGTCAGTACAATTGAAATAATATATATTTTATATAGGTTTTTTATGTTGTATTACTTTAACATAATAGAAATGTGTTTATAAAAAATATGTCTTCAGAGTATGATAGCCATAACTTTTTCTTTTTATGTATACAGAGCTGATTATGGGATTGCTTTTTGCCGGATGAGTTAATGTTTTTATTGGTAACATTACGGGGTTCATGTGATGCTTTTATCACTTTTTATTAATTTTTTTGTGAGGCTTTATGAACAAAATATAGCAATCTTTGTAATTTTTTTTTTACAGTGTTCCCCATATATAGTATAAATGACATGCTATCTTTACTCAGCAGGTTGATGCGATTACAACTATACCCAATTTGTATTTTTTTATGTTTTACTGCTTTTACACAATAAAAATAATTTTATTGAAAAAGGAAAACAAATTTTTGCATCGCCATAGTCTAAGAGCCATAACTTTTTTATTTTTCTGTGTATGGAGCTGTGTAGTGCTTTGATTTTTTGTGGGATGAGTTGACATTTGGTAGCTCAAAAAACACCACAATTTTTTTGGGCCATGTTCACAGCTCAATGTCTGGACCAAACTGAACCCAGAAGCTGGCATCTCTGGCCTTTATGCTAACTGGGAAAAATTTACAGGTGCAGCTTATTGCAGATCAAAAGCTCACATACCCCACTACTAGGGGAACAATTAAATGATGAAAAACTGCACACCAACTTAACACCTGTTCACACCAGCATGCAGAAAAACCACAGTATAATACATGGGGAGATTGCACAAATGCAAAAATACCAATAGAACAGCCACTCACATACCCTCAGTGCATGAGGGGGGTGGTTTCTAGTACTACAATTGCATGCAAATAAGTTGATTCAGAAGGGTGCCATAAATACAGATACATGTGGTGCACCATGCTGGCTTACAACCAATTAATGACGTCCATAATATTAGATTAGGTGGGCTGGACAGCACTTTCGAGGTGTCCAACACAAAGCACAGGCACTCTCCGCTCCCCAGCACTGTTGGCAGATAAAAAAATATGACATGCTGTGAGTCTTGTGAGTCCCTACGCTAAAAATTTACAGAAAAAAACATACAAAAAATGGGACATTACTTACTCAAAAACAGCACAATTTTTTGGGCCATGCTCACAACTCGATGGCTGGACCAAACTGAACCCAGAATCTGGTAACTCTGGCCTTTATGCTAACTGCGAAAAATTGACAGGTGCAGCTGCCCAGCACTTTCTAGGTGTCCAAAACAAAGCGCAGACACCCTCCGCTCCCCAGCACTGTTGATAAAACAGTGGCAGTGGCAGATAAAAAATATGACCTGTCAATTTTTCCCAGTTAGCATAAAGGCCAGAGTTGCTAGCTTCTAGGTTCAGTTTGGTCCAGCCATTGAGCTGTGAACATGGCCCAAAAAATTGTGCTGTTTTTGAGTAAGTAATGTCCCATTTTTTGTATGTTTTTCCTGTAAATTATTAGCAGAGGGACTCGCAAGACATGAGGAGCCTTGACGGGGCTTGCGAGCTTGCATATTGGGGCCCCTATACCAACTAATTCCTCATATTTAACATTTTTCCAGTATGTCATATTTTTTATCTGCCCAACAGTGCTGGGAAGCGAAGGGTGCCTGTGCTTTGTGTTGGACACCTAGAAAGTGCTGGGCAGCCCGCCTAATCTAATAGTATGGGCGTCACTAATAGGTTGTAATCCAGCATGGTGCACCACATGTATCTGTATTTATGGCACCCTTCTGTATCGCTTTATTTGTATGCAATTGTAGTACCAGAACCCCCCCCCCCCCCGCATCCCCCTCCTCATGCACTGAGGGTATGTGAGTGGCTGTTCTATTGGTATTTTTGCATTTGTGCAATCTCTCCGTGTATTATACTGTGGCTTTTCTGCATGCTGGTGTGAACAGGTGTTAAGTTGGTGTGCAGTTTTTATCATCTAATTGTTGCGCTGCAGTGGGGTATGTGAGCTTTCTTTTATTTCCAGCCTATCTATAGCCTCTACAAATGTTTGGCGAATTACTAATGCACCAAAGTTTCATTATGCGCCAAACACACAGGTGAGGCGCGATGAACCTTAGACACCATTTTTAATCGCACAAAATCCACTTTCATACATTCAGGCACATTATACACTGAATATAATGAATGCAATAATTCACTTGGAAGCGCTTTCCTTCATATGTCTCTCAAAGTTCGGCACACTACACTCTAGCCCAATACAAAGTTTGGCACATTGCATAGAGCTTAATGCGCCAAACTTTGTATTCAGCTCTATGTAATGTGCCAAAAATCTTCATACTGTCATATACACTCTTCTATATCTATTTAGAAGTGGGTTGTTCGCGGCAAGTATAAAAAAATACGCATTCGAATTCATACATGTCGCCCTTAATTCCTTTCAATGACTAAATTAAGAGATGAGGAAAGCTTGTAAGCAGGGGTGTAGCTACAAGAGGTGCAGCGGTAGCAGGCGCTACAGGGCCCCTTTGACATGTAAGAAGACACCAATATTGGAAATGGCACATGGTAACTGGCAGGAGCCCACTGTCACTTTTTTCACCAGGGCCCAAGAACATGTCATATAAGTGGTGGCAGCAAGAACATCCCAATGGGGAACATGGAGGTTTAGCTGGCAGGGCCGTATTTATAGGGGGTGAAGTGGTAGCCAGGGCTCTATTAACCGTTTCAGGCCCCCTGCAGCTAAATCAAATGGGGCCCATACCCATTACTAGTTCATATTGTTTAACATATCACTGGGCCTCTTTTTGATTAGGGCCCCTGACAGGAGTACTGCCCTATTGAAACCCCTTTTACATGAGCCTGACCCCAAAACCAGCAAAAATGACCTTTTGGACACTCAAAATAAAATTTGCATGAAGGAATGAGTATTTGGAATAAGATTTTTTTCAATAGGACCATTGATTTTTTTCAATGTTTAATGTGTATTTCACATTGGGAAGAAGACGTGCTACAGTTTACTAGTCGTGACATTGGCAACTGGGTCAAAAAAATCATCACAGATCCACGCTTGATTCATTTTGATAAATGTCAAACAATCCACATTCTCAGGGGAAAGACGGATATGGATTGTCTGTTTTCACCCTGCCAGCTGTCCTGAATGTGCGTTCCAAGATAACGCTGGCTGCTGGTTAGGATAAAACTTCTGTGGCGTCCAGAGCAAGCTCAGGCCATTCATCCAGTTTGAACACCCAGAAGTCGACTGGGTCCAGACCAAGTCCAAAAACATCGGGCTTGAGCCACAGGTTGTCATCGACCATGGTCTTAAGGTGGTCTTTGCTTGTCTGAATGCTGCCCTGCCTTACAGGTGTTGATGAGGTGGTAAAAATGATTGCCACATGTCATCCAGTATGCTTCTACCCATTCTACTGCTGGCACGTTGCTGACGTTGTTCCACCATGATATTAGAATGTGAAGAAGACGCCACAGATATCTTGAGTTGGCCAATGAGCATTGTCTCAAATTCCTGCATTCTACTGTCAGTTTGTGTGGAAGGAAATTGCTGACTTTTGATTTGTAACGTGGATCAAGATGGGTGGCCACTCAGTAACCACTGTTCATTTTGATTGCCTTGATGCATGGATCATGTTGCTGGAAATGGAGCATCCAAGCACGCATGTGTGAGATGCTGCCAGGATCTCAAAAGCCTTGGGGTAGAGCGGCACTAAACAGATCCTCCTACTGAAATCTGTGCCAACCTCTTACCACTGAAGGGAAATCGGTACCGTTAATGTCCAGCACTGCCTCATCATCTTCCTCGACTTCCTCATCCTGAGCATCACCACAGCCCTTGCTAGCCTCCTGCGCTGTACTCTGAGCTGATGTGCCATCCTGCACCAGCCCTGGACCTCAAACCACCACCTAAAGAAGACCGATACATTTGCGAGTTGGGCCTTCTACATCCGATGGCGAGTATGGCTCTGTGTCCACATCTGTGTCTGACTCCTCCTCTGTCACTGCCGGGACCTGTTGCCGCAGAGTATCTAATGCTTGTTCCAGTAAAAATATGACCATAATGGTCATGCTGACAAGGGCATCATCCTGACTGATCATTTTGATGATGCCTCCACTCTCTATGGCTCAACACACCGAGGTCCACACCACTGCTCGTCAGACGTCACTTCATACTGCATAATGGCATTACGCTGCTGCCACAATCACTGGAGCATGTGGAGGGTGGAATTCCAGTGTGTTGCCATGTCAACAATGAGATGGTTGACTGGGAGGCCCAGATGAAGCTGCAACGCTGCCAGTCGTGCCGAAGAAGGGTGCGTACTTCGAAAGTGTCAGATAAGACCTCGCGCCTTCCTTAGCAGACAGTCAGGTAGCGCTTGAGAAATGTCTTCAAAACGAGGTTCATGACGTGTGCCAGGCAAGGGATGTACGTAAGTCTACCAATCTTAAGGGCAGCAAGGAGATTTTTCCCATTGTCACAAACCACCTTGAACCTTAAACTCTATAGAATATTTCCTCTACTGATGCGTTGATGGCAAATCCGGCATATGACTTCGGTCAGCGAATCCAAGGCTTGATCAATAAAGGCCCAGGCTTCACAGGTCCTGGACCTCTTCGATGGTGAAAACCTAATAGCGGTGTTCCTGCTGCCACCACTGACCATGGCTGGCGGATTAATGTCAGCGGACATGTGCAACCGCCCTTTCCCTGTCTGTGGCCCTACACGCACTGACACTACCCCATCATCCTCCTGCTCCACTGATGATGCGCTTGCCAGCTGCTGCTCAAAAGACCAAATTGAATCCGCAATGTCATCATCACCATAATCACAGGGGACTTCCTGTTCCTGACAGTCTACATCAGGGGCATAACTAGAGAAGCTAGGGCTCCAAAGCAAACTTTTGGATGGGGCCCCCTACTCCCCCACCTACCTCCCTGACCACAAACATTTACCAGGACATGCTGTTAGATAGTGTAGATAATACAAGGAGTGAACACCTCATCATATATCTCACCATCGTACTGCTACCAAACAAATCCCACTATACCAAGACTAACATTACCAATAACACTACTACATATGGACCTGATTATACCACCAGTACACAACCACAAAGTGACTGAATAATACCCCTACACTATTACTGATCAGTACACAAAGACCAATAGTACCGCCATATAGTGACCATATAGGGGTATATACTAGTGAACACAGGCTCTGCAGACTGTATATTACCCCCATACAGTGACCATATAGTGGTAGACACCAGTGTACACAGGCTCTGCAGACATAAGTGATTAAATTGTAGTTATATCTTGTGACTCACAGGTGACGTTTCTCTGATAAGTCGTTGACTTTCCCTTTTGTTCTGCATCCGGTCCAGACCGCCATCATGACGTCTCCCGACTAGAGATGGGCGAATTTCCCGAAATTCGGTTCGTTCACTTCGCCGGATTTCTCGGCAAAAAATAAACTTCTTTCCCCAATTACTTCGGGACGAATCACGTTAAAAAACAGCTATTTCCAGGCTGCACAGAGCCTGCAGGGTGCTGTAGAATGTTGTGCCATGCTTAAATATGCAGCGGAAGCTTGGTTTGGTCTTCATACAATGTTGTGTTTTAATATGACACGCAGATGACTGCCGCCGCTATTAGAATCGCTTCACAATAAAATTCCCTGGGCACTTAAGAGGGCAAAACTGACCAAAAAACTGAAGGGGTAAAGTAGCCTGATAAAGTCATGGCAGCGACAGCTGGAAAAAAACAAGCTGAGGGCTCAGGTGGCAACATCAGTGACAGAGTGAGGAGGTGACGGCGGCAGCCACAGCAGCATGAGGTCAGACAGTGGCAAAATGATATTCTGGAGGTGGCAAAAACAGGAGTAGGCCACAGAGTGGCACAATGACAAAGTGTGCAGGTTACAACAGCAGCCACAGCAGCAGCATGAGGTCAGACAGTGGCACACTGACAGATTGTGTAGGTCACTGCCGCAGCCTCAGCATCTTCATGAGGTCAGACAGTTGCAAAATGACACAGTGTGTAGGTCACGGCAGCAGCCACAGCAGCAGCATGAGGTCAGACAGTGGCACAATGACATTCTGGAGGTGGCAAAAATAGGAGTAGGCCACAGAGTGGGACAATGACACAGTGTGTAGGTCACGGCAGCAGCCACATCAGCAGCATGAGGTCAGACAGTGGCACAATGACAATCTGGAGAAGGTAAAAACAGGAGTAGGCCACAGAGTGGGACAATGACACAGTGTGGAGGTCACGGCAGCAGCCACAGCAGCAGCATGAGGTCAGACAGTGGCACAATGACAGAGTGTGTAGGTCACGGCATCAGCCACAGCAGCAGCATGAGGTCAGACAGTGGCACAATGACAGTGTGTAGGTCACGGCAGCAGCCACAGCAGCAGCATGAAGTCAGACAGTGGCACAATGACAGAGTGTGTAGGTCATGGCAGCAGCCACAGCAGCAGCATGATGTCAGACAGTGGCACAATGACATTCTGGAGGTGGCAAAAACAGGAGTAGGCCACAGAGTGGGACAAATGACACAGTGTGGAGGTCAGGGGCAGCAGCCACAGCAGCAGCATGAGGTCAGACAGTGGCACAATGACATTCTGGAGGTGGTAAAAACAGGAGTGGGCCCACGGGAGTGGACAATGACCCCAATGTGGAGGTCACGCCAGCAGCCACAGCAGCAGCATGAGTTCAGAGAGTGGCACAATGACATTCTTGGAGGTGGCAAAAACAGGGAGTAGGCCACAGGGGGGGGAAACAATGACACAGTGTGTAGGTCACGCATCAGCCACAGCAGCAGCATGAGGTCAGACAGTGGCACAATGACACAGTGTGTAGGTCACGACATCAGCCACAGCAGCCAGCAGAGGTCAGACAGTGGCAAATGACAGTGTGTAGGTCACGGCAGCAGCCACGGGGCAGCAGGGGAAAAAGTCCTTTTTGAGGTCAACAGTGGCCCACAATGACATAAAGGGTGTAGGTCAGGCAGCAGCCACAGCAGCAGCATTAGGTCAGGCAGTGGCACAATGCAGGGGTGTGTTAGGTCACGGCATCAGCCACAGCGCAGCATGGGTCGGGACAGTGGCAAAATGACAGTGTGTAGGTCACGCCAGCAGCCAAAGCAGCAGCATGGGGTTTCAGACAGTGGCAGTGACAATGTGAGGTCACGGCAGCGCCACAGCAGCAGATGAGGTCAGACAGTGGCACATGACATTCTGGGGGTGGCAAAAACAGGAGTAGGCCCACATTTTGGACATGACACAGTTGTGGAGGTAAACGGCGCAGCCACAGCAGCAGCTGAGGTCAGAAGTGGCCAATAAACATCTGGAGGTGGAAAAAACAGGAGTAGGCCACGGGTTTGGGACAATGACACAGTGTGGGTAACGGCAGCAGCCACAGAGGCAGCATGAGGTCAGAAGTGGCACAATGACACTGGAGGTGGCAAAAACAGGAGGTAGCACAGTGGGACAATGACAAGTGTGTAGGTAACGGCACACCCACAGCAGCAGCATGAGGTCAGACAGTGGAAACAATGAACAGTGTGTAGGTCACGGCAAGCAGCACAGCAGCAGCATGAGGTCAGACAGTGGCACAATGACAGAGTGTGTAGGTCACGGCATCAGCCACAGCAGCAGCATGAGGACAGAGAGGGGCACACAGACAGTGTCTAGGTCACGGCAGCAGCCACAGCAGCAGCATGAGGTCAGACAGTGGCACAATGACAGAGTGTGTAGGCCCACGGCACAGCACACAGCAGCAGATGAGGGACAGACTTTGGGTGGCAAAACGGGTGACAGGGGGTGTAGGTCATCGGCAGCAGCCACAGCAGCAGCATGAGGTCGACCGTGGAACAATGACATTTGGAGATGGCAAAAACGGGAGTAGGCCACAGAGTGGGACAATGACACATTTGTTTAGGTCACGGCAGAACGCACAGCAGCAGCATGAGGTCAGACAGTGGCCAATGACATTCTGGAGGTGGAAAAACAGGAATAGGCCACGGGTTTTGGGCCCCAATGAACAGGTGGAGGTCACGGCAGCAGCCAAAACAGCAGCATGAGGTCAGAAAGTGGCACAATACATTCCCTGGAGGGGCAAAAACGGAGTAGGCCACAGAGGGGGACAATGACGAAGTGGAGGTAACGGCGGAAGGGAGCAGCATGAGGTCAGAAGTGGCACAATGACAAGTGGGGAGGTCACGGCAGCAGCCACAGAAAGCAGCATGAGGTCAGACAGTGGCACAATGACAGAGGGGGAGGTGGAAATCAGCCCGGTAAAGATGATGGTCAGAAGTGTCACAAGGGGACATGTGGGTGGCGCACAGTGGCTGAGGCGGGTATTTTGCCAGACAATACAAGTTGTAGGTCCGGCTTTAGCCACCCAAGGCGAGTGGGAGGCATAGGTCAGAAAAAGGTGGCAACATTGGGACGGTGTTCTCTGGAAAATGGCCCCCGCGCATGAACACCGCTCTGATGCCACACTACTGGTCGGGCAGGGAACAGCTTCTCCACTGCAAATCGGCAAGTTGCGGCACACACATCCAGTTTGGCTGCCCAGTAGTCCAGGGATCTTCTAACTGGGGTGCAGAGTTGATTTCCAAGTAGGCCACCACCTGTTGCTTCAGGGTCTGCTCCAGGTCCTGCTGTGCTGCTGCTGGGGACTGCCCTCCTCACTAGGCGGGTGAAGGAAGCTGCTCATCGTGACTCCAGACTTAGGTTGCTGCTGATGGAGCTGGTAACTGTCCGACCACCCCCACCTTCCCCCAGCAGCCGCAGCCCGTAGTACGTGAGCGCTGAAGAACCCCCCGGTCTGACGTGTCATAGGAGGGACGATGCCGCACTTTGGCAGCGGCCAACTGTCTAAGGATGTTTTCCCGTTAGTATTTGAGTTTGTCCTCCTCTCAATAGCTGGGATAAAGGCCCATTTTGGACCGGGTAGCGAGGGTCCAATAGGGTGGAGAGCCAGAAGTCATCCCTCTGCCGGATGCTGACTATTCGGCTGTCACTGCCGGCAAAATCAGCATGCGCGGGCCATCTGCAGAAGTGACTCCGAGGGGCTCCCTGCCTCCATCTCCACTGTATACTGCCACGGTGCTTGTGGGTCATCTGCCTCATCTTCCTCATCTCCATCTAACCACCTCAGCTGCTCCTTCCTCTCTTGTCACCTGAGTAGAAAATCCACTCATTTCACCAGACAATTTTTCTGCTCCAATGTCCTCCCCCTCCTCCTCCTCCTTTTTCAGTCCCCACCGGACTCATGTGGCCCGAGATGTAGTCGCCACGTCTCCAGTCCCCTGCCCAGACAAATTTTTCAGCATCTGTTCCAGGAATGAAGCAGTGGAATGACGTTATTCATCCCGTAGTCCTGGCGATGACAAATAACGTGGCCTCTCGAATAGCCTCAACAAACGGCAGGTTCACACATGAGCTGCCACTGGCTGACATCAAAGTTACACAGGGGAGTACTCCTGTCCCCCTGGATCATCAAAAAATCGTTAATGGCCTTTCTTGTTCATACAGGCTGGAATTTTCCCAAAGGGTGGAAACATCGCTATCAGAGTGTGTTGGGGAGGCCGTTCTGCCGCTGCAACTCGAGGAGGGTGTTCCTGGCTTTGTAAAATGGAAGAAGTGCATGCACAGTTTCCTGGCCATTTTCAGAATCTTCTGAAGATCGGTGGAAGACTTCAGGAACCTTTTCACAACCAGATTGAACACATGCGCCATGCAGGGCGCATGGACCATCCCTCCTCGGTCAGCGCGGACACCATGTTCTTCCCATTGTCCGTCACCATGGTTCCGATTTGCAGTTGGCGCGGAGAAAGCCACAAATCGATTTCTTGCTGCATGACGCGGAGCAGTTCCTCCCCTGTGTGACTTCGTTCACCGAGGCAAGCCAGGTGTAGAACTGCGTGACACCGCTGTGCCCTACACATGTGGTATGATGGAGCAGTACTTGTGGAGGCTGAGATGGTGGAGGAGGAGGCGGACATTGGCGTAGGAGCCACAGTTTGACAACGTGGAGGAGAAAGCGACGTCTCCTGTCCAAGTTGTTGGTGTGCCTGGGCCGGAAGCACATTCACCCAGTGGGCTGTGAAGGACATGTACTGGCCCTGACCGTAGTTACAGCTCCAGCGTCCGCGCTTGGGGTGCACCTTGGAACAAACCGATAAGCTCAAGGATTGGCCCACCTTCTGTTCTACATATTTATGAAGTGCTGGTACTGCCTTTTTGGAAAAGAAATTACGATTTGGAACTCTCCATCTCGGCTCAGCAAAAGCCATTAGTTCTCTGAATGGTGCAGAGTCCAACATTTGGAAATGGAGAGACTGCAGCACCAACAACTTGGACAGGAGCACGGTCAGCTTCTGCACCTTAGGATGGTTGGACACATAATGCTGTCTCTTGGCAATCGCCTTGGTGAACGACTGGCGGCTCCTTTAGTAGCGAGGAGCAGGATCATCTGGACCGGGAGATGATGTCAAAGAGAAACAGCTCCCTTCTGCAGAGGTGGTGGAGCCTTGACTGGCTGCAATGGCATGCGTGCCACTGGGCGCTGCTGCTGCTGCTGTTGCTGCGGCGGCAGGATGGACCACCACATCTGAGCCACGTTTCTCCCAGACCACCGGATGGTGACGCTGCATGTGTTGACTACGGGCCGTGGTGCCAACGTTAGCTCCCTGGCCACGCTTCACTTTCTGCCTACAGATTCTACATATACCCATATTCGGCTCCTCCAGTGTCTTAGAAAAGAACTGCCACACCGCCGGGGTATCGGTTTTACCACCAAGCTCCGCACGAGTGACTACTGCCCGCTGCCTCACTGAGCCCCTCTGCCGCTACTTTCTTGGACCTGAGAAGGCGGGTTTTTTACCCTGGGCCGCTTGGCTCCCCACCTCACACTGCTGCTTTCCCGCTGACTCCACGGCCACACGACCCACTTGCTGGCTGCGTCACTGCCTGACGCGCAAGCTGACGCCCTCTTCTCCTGACGATGATGAAACTCTTGCCTCACCCGGCTCCAAAGTGCAGTCGGCTACATCATCATCTATTTATGTTTCATCGTCACTGCTGTCCTCATCACCGGTCTTGGTATGCAGAGGCTGACCCCTCATAACATGACCTCCCATGCCACTCTCCACATCTATACTTTGCCGCCTACTGCAAGAAGCAGGCGATATTTGCCCCATTTCTTCGCTGCCAAGTAGCCAAGTAGGACAGGTGAGGGCCGCTGACCCGCTCCCGGGCCATGCCAACTAAGGGTTGTGTCTGACGTTCCCACCGACTCTTGGCTGGGGTTGTCAGATGTCATCTGGGAGGAAGTGAATGACCTAGTCAATCAATCAAGAACCCTTGGGTTGCTAGTCAGCACACGGCCGCTAGATAACAGCGGCAGTTGTGGCCTCACCGAGTGACCCCTGCTGTGACGTCCCCTTGCTGTTCTGCGACCTGGGCCTGGAATGTTTGTGCCTCTGCCACTCGCAGGTGAAAAGCCTGCCACCTCTCTGTCCCGACAAACTGTTTGTTCTAAAATTTTACAGACACTGTTTGATGAAGACATCTGTATATGATAACTACACCCTGTATTTGAATCCAATGAACCACTAAGAAGCTTGGGTAACCCTTGGATAAATTGCGCTCCACAAATGGCAGGAAAAATTTACTTGTTATGTGCCCTTTAAAAACTCTGTGTATTTTTCTGAATATAAAAGCACAAACAGGCTTAATTAACCTTAGGATATGAATTATGCTACAGAATTTCTTCTGTGGCGGTGAAAAAAAGTTTCTTCTACTGAGTACAACTGCAGAACAACGCTAATTAACCCCCGGATGTAAATTGCGCCAAACAATTGAGCAACCACAAACTACGAGCTTTGTAGCGTGTTCCCAAATTTCGTGTTTTCTACGATACACAAACAAGAGAAAAAAAATTAATTAACCTTCGCTTGTGAATTAGGTTATAAAAAAATTGAAATTTTTGGCGGTGAAAAGGGGTTTTTTTTTGTCACCACAGCCAAAAGCAAGCTTTAAATTAAACCCCTGGATGAAAATTGCGCAAAAAATTGAGCACCCCAAACACTAGCTTTGTGCATGTTACAATTGCGTTTTTTCTACCTACACAAAAAGAGAAAAAAAATTGTAATTAACCTTTGTTGTAAATTATGGTAAGGAAAATTGAAATTTTTTTGGCGGTAAAAAAGACGGTTTATTTAGCACCACGAAAAAACAACGTTTAATTAACCCCGGATGAAAATTGCGCAAAAGAATTGAGCAGCCAAAAACTAAGCTTTGTAGCGGTTACAATTGGTTTTTTCATGCAAACAACAAGAAAAAAAAATGTAATTAACCTTTGCTTGTAAATTTATGGTACAGGAAAATTGTAAATTTTTGGGTAAAAAAGTTTTTTTTTTTTTGTCACCAACAGAAAAAACAACGTTAATTAACCCCTGGTGTAAATTGAGAAAAGAATTGGCAGCCACAAATATAGCTTTGAAAAGTGTTACAATTGCGTGTTTTCTCGCTAACAACAAGGAAAAATTGTAAAAACCCTCCCTTGGAATTGGGCTACGGGGAAAATTGTATTTTTGGCGGTAAAAAAAGACGTTTTCTTGGGAGTCACCACAGCGAAAAACAACGCTTAATTAACCCTGGATGTAAATTTGCAAAAGAATTGAGCACCCCAAAAATACTAGCTTTTGCGTTTTTACAATTGGTGTTTTCTACGCTACACAACAAGAAAAAAAATTGAAATTAAACCTTCGCTTGTAAATTAGGACAGGAAAAATGTATATATTTTGGGGTAAAAAAGACGGTTTTTTGGAGTCCCACAGCAGAAAAACAACGTTAATTAACCCCTGGATGAAATTGCGCAAAAAAATTGAGCAGCCACAAACACTAGCTTTGTGCGTGTTACAATTGCGTGTTTTTACGCTAAAAAACAAGAAAAAAAAATTTAAAAACCCCCGTTTGTGAATTAGGCTACAGGAAAATTTTTTTTTTTGGCGGTAAAAAAGACGGTTTTTTGGAGTCACCCGCAAAAAAAAACAACGTTTAAATTTAAACCCCCGGGGATGAAAATTGGGCCCCCAAAAAATTTGACAGCCAAAATGAATTTGGTTTTTTGTTTTGTAAAAACGTGTTTTTTAAATGAATACAACAGGAACTGCTTAGATCCCCTT
The DNA here is from genome assembly GCA_025379985.1 of Phyllomedusa bahiana. Taxonomy (NCBI): domain Eukaryota; kingdom Metazoa; phylum Chordata; class Amphibia; order Anura; family Hylidae; genus Phyllomedusa; species Phyllomedusa bahiana. The sequence continues at coordinate 12,853 of JAODAL010046172.1, read as the reverse complement.
GGAATTAAAATGTGCTGTGAGCAATGCATTAAAATTAATGCAGCCAGTGGCCGCCACTGGACTTCAGTTCCAACCCCCCCAAAAAAATCAGAAAAAGAACTTTTAAGATAAGCAGTCTCTGAGAAAACTGAGACACCCCACAAAAATGCGTATAAAAATCATTCTTCAGTAACAAAACCCGGGGCCCAGCCCCTTTCCCCTGACAGTACAGTGAGAGCGGTATGAGCTCCCAGCGTCGCGCCCGGACTTATAAAAGCCGGTATACCCCCGGTACGTCAAGAAACCCCGGGTCTTGATTGGCCCATCTCTGACATGTATCAGGATCCCCTTTTTCCTCCAGAGTGCTTTCCCCCCTTGAACGCCAGTTCCGCAGCCATTTTAAAATCAAAAGCCACTTCGTTCACCCGAAGTACCCAAACTTGACTTCGTTTCAGAACCGAATTTTTCCTAAAATTTCCCTAAACAAAATTCCACTTTTCGTTAAAAATCAATTCCCCATCTCTACCCCACCCGGAGTTTAGACACAAAAATCTTAAAACCCTGACTTTTTCAGCACCTCCCCCCCTGGCTATATGGGGTCCATTTAGGCAGGAGGGTTTAGATAGGCATAGGGGGCCCCAGATAGGCAAGGGGGTTTTTTTTAGGTAGGCAATTTTTCCATATGGGGCAGGCAGGGTTTAGGAAGCTATAGGGAGCCATACAGGTAGTGGGCGGTTAGGTGGGCTATAGGGGCTATATGGGTGGGTGGCAGGGTTTAGGGCAAAAGGGGGCCCATTAAGTAGACAGGGGTAAGTTTTTGGGGGCTTGGGGGGCTAAAATATAGACTGGCTTCACGGGGGGGCTAAGGGTATTAGGATGGCAGACTTAGAGAGCTAAAAGGGCAGGGTTTAGGGGGTTATTGGCGGTTTTAGGGGGGACTAGTGGGCAGGTGGGGGTATATAGGCGGCTGGAGGGCTTGAGGAGGCTGGTGGTATATAGGCGGCTGGGGAAAATTGGGCGGGTGGGGGACTATGCAGGCAGCTGGGGGTAATAGGCAGGCGGGGGCTATAAAGGCAGGCTGGGGGCATGGGGCGGCGTGGGGCTATGTAGGGGGGTGGGGGGCTATGGCAGGTTGGGACATGTAGGCAGGCTGGGGGGCAGAGGCAGGAGGGGGTATTTGGGCGGGCGGGGGGCTATGCAGGCGACGGGGGGATTAGACAGGCAGGGGGTATCAGGCAGGCGGGGGTTATACTGCAGGTGGGGGGATATAGGAAAGTAAAAAAAATTTTGTAAGGGATAAATGGCATCCCGGTAAACGCCCATATTGCACTGAATCCTCGTTGTTTCACAGGTTTGTAGCGACGGCTCCCGGCTTCCAACCACAAGCCCCTTAGACAAGAGTTAAGCAAAAAAATTTCACTGAGGGGACCAGCGCTTCCAGGTAAAAAAAGGGGCAAAATTTTTTTGAGGCTTTAAAAACCACACAAATAGGTACAAAAAAAAAAATGGGTTAATTCCAAGCTTTTGGTGCTGCATCGCACCCTTGTTCCGGCAACCGTTTAACAAGGGTATAAGGCGGAGGGGGGGGTTGCAGGGGGAGGCAGGGGGGCTAAATACAGGCAGGCAAGTGGGTATATATACAGGAGGCGGCTGGGTATAAATACAGGCAGGGGGGCTGGTTTTATAATAAAGGGAGGCTGGGTGGGGTATATACAAGCAGGCAGGGTGAGTGGGGAATACAGACAGGCAAAGCGGGTGGGCTTTAAACAGGCAGGCAGGCATGAGGAGCTATACAGGCAGGAGGGGGGCTTTAAAAACAGGGAGGCGGTGGGGGGGCTATTATCAACAGGCAGGGTGGGCTATATTTACAGGCAGGCAGGCTGGGTGGGCTATATACAGGCAGGCAGAGTAGGTGGGCAATCAAAAGGGAGGGTAGTGGGTGGGGGTATATAACAGGCAGGCAAGTGGGTGGGCTATATATACAGGGGCTGGGGGGTTATAAGGCAGATCTGGGGGGCTAAATACGGCAGGTGGGTGGGAAAACAGGCAGGCTGGGTGGGCTATATAAAGGGAGGGAGGGTTGGGGTATATACAGACGGCTGGGTGGGGTATTACGGCAGGCTGGGTGGGGGGGCAATACAGGCAGGCTGGGGGCAATACAGGCAGGCAGGGGGGGTGGGCAATATACAGGCAGAGAGGCTGGGTGGCTATATAATTCAGGCAGGGGGGTGGGCTATATTAAGGGAGGCTGGGGGGGCTATTAAGGCGGGAAGGTGGGGGGGGTATTACAGGCAGACAGGGTTTGGGGGGGCTAATACGGCAGGCTGGGTGGGGTATATAAGGCAGGCGGCTGGGTGGGTAATACAGAAGGCAGGCTGGGTGGGCATATATAGGCGGCAGGTGGGGGGTTTTTTAAGGCAGGCAGGGTTGGGGGGGGTATAACGGCAGGGAGGCAGGGTGGGTGGGTATTACAGGCGGCAGGGGGCTGGGGGGGATTTTTACAGGCAGGCAGGGGGGCTAATACAGGCAGGCTGGTGGGTATATACGGGAGGCAGGGGGGGTGGGTAAATACAGGGAACTGGGGGGCTATATACAGGAGGAGGGGGAGGGGTGCAGTATATACAGGAGGAGGAGGGTGCAGTAAATACAGGAGGAGGCTGGGTGGGCTATATAAGGCGGCGGGGGGGTGGGCAAATACAGGCAAGCGGGGGGTGGGAATACAGGCAGGGAGCTGGATGGGCTTATACAGTCGACAGGGTGGGTGGGCATATACAGGCAGGGAGGCTGGGGGGCTTTAACAGGAGGCAGGCAGGCGGGTGGGTAATACAGGGGAGCAGGCGGCTGGGGGGGTATATACAGGCAGGAGGCGGGGTGGCTATATACAGTAGGGCTGGGGCTGGCAATTTGGGGGGGAGGCTGGACAATACAGGCAGGAAGGGTGGGTCGGCTATATACAGGCAGGCAGGGTGGGTCGGCTATATATACAAGCAGGCTGGGTGGGCTATATACGGCAGGCAGGCTGGGTGGGCTATTACAGCAGACAGAGTGGGGGGCTATATTTCGGCAGGCAGGGCTGGGTGGGCTTAATACAGGGGAGCAGGTGGGTGGGCTATATACAGGCAGGGAGGTGGGTGGGCTATATACAGTCAGGCACGCTGGATGGCTTATACAGGCAGTCAGGTGGACAAAACGGCAGAAGGTGGGTGGCTTATACAGGCAGGCAGGGGGGGTTGGTATATACAGGAGGGAGGGTGGGGGGCAAAAGGCAGGAGGCTGGAGGGGTTATACAGGCAGGCAGGGTGGGTGGGCTATATACAGGCAGGCAGGGTGGGTGGGCTATATACAGGCAGGCAGGCTGGGTGGGCTATATACAGGCAGGCAGGCTGGACATTACAGGCAGACAGGGCAGGTAAAATAAGAAATAGGTTACTTACCTCGGCCCACGCTCCCCCAATGCACCGCGCTGCAGCCTCTCTGCTCAGCCGGCCGGGCGGCGCGATCAGGTGACGTAATTGCGCCGCCCACATGATCACAGAGAGCCGGCGCCTGCTGTCAGGAACAGTAGCAGAGCGGAGCGCCGGATGCATTCCAATCTGCTACCACGGGGCAGCGCTGTCTCTGAACGCTCGGGCCAGAGGGCCCGGGTGTTCAGAGTCGGGATGCGCCGGGCCCCTCAGCTCCGTGCCCGCCGCAGTTAACTGTTAAGTTCACTGCCGGCGGGCCCCGAAGCGGCATTACCGGGGTAGCAGACGGGGGAGTGGCTGCCCCGGGGCGCGGGCCCCCTAAGCGACGGGCTCCGGGGCAACTGCTACGTCTGCTACCCCGATAATTACGCCAGTGGTCTACATCCTCAAGTTGCAGGCTGAAAGTCACATGCACTGAGTGGCATTGCTAACTGCTAGGGATTTCTGCCAACTGACCAGCTCCTTCTCCTCCTCTAAGGGCATCGGCGATTGGGAGTCAGAGCAGACTAAATCATCCTTTTTGGCCTCTTGATCTTTTAAAATGCCTTCTTACCCCAACCACATTGTGTGATCAAAGAGCTCTTCAGAATATGGATTATCTGGAGTAGTCTGTATATTGGGTGACATTTGGGCTGTGTTTGCTTCAGGTTGGACTGATGATGATGATGATGATGATGATGATGACGACGACATTTGTGGCCATGACTGAGAGGATGAGGAGTTATAACTGCTCGATGCAGGTTGTGTTAACCACTGAGGAAAAGATTGGCAACGCTCTTCAGAACTGAGATTCACAGAGAGCCAACCAAGCGATGACAGGCCTGACAGTCCTGCAACTGATGATCGCTTCTGTGTTGTCCGGAGCACTGGAAGGAGCACCTTGTCTTGTACTTTTAGCTCCAAGTTCTACGCCTCTCCTTGTTCGCTTACCACCTCTAGTTCGCTCCATGTTCAAAAAGGTAAATATTAAAAAGGTCAAGATGTGTTCACAGTCTCTTATTGCAGAACTATACTCCAAAGACAGCAACTTTTGGGCACAGAATGATTCCTCAAAGTGATTGCTTTTGAGAACGGATTTCCTAACAGTGTCTTGTACACCGGCTGTCCCCCAAAACAGGATCAATAAACTTTTGGGAACAGAATCAAATTTTCTGCAACAAAACAATATATTAAAGCGATTGCTTTGAAGAGCAGACTTCCTGACAGTGCCTTGTACACCGGCTGTCCCCCCAAAACAGAATCAATAAACTTTTAGGCACGGAATCAAATTTTCTGCAAAAAAACAGTATATCTAAGCGATTGCTTTTCAGATCAGATTTTGTAACAGTGTCTTGTACACCAGCTGTCCCCCCAAAAACAGGATCAATAAACTTTTGGGAACGGAATCAAATTTTCTGCATAAAAACAGTATATCAAAGTGATTGCTTTTAAAAGCAGATTTTCTAACAGTGTCTTGTACACCGGCTATCCCCCCAAAACAGGATCAATAAACTTTTGGGCATTCAAAATAAAGATAGAAAAGATGCAGTAAGCAGCAATATAAAAATCCCTAACTACTACAGTCTAGGATTCCCTAATCTTGCTGTACCACAACCCTAACTAAACTATCTAGCAGCTTTTCCTGAGTCAAATCGCTGGGAAATGGGGTGTCTGCCAGCTTTCAACCCAGTACAGCAGAGATAGCCGTTCAGTTTACAGACAATGATCGAAATGGCGTTCCCCAGGAAATACAGTGACATACATAAAACAGGGTCATGTGATTTTAGCAGCCAATGAGATCTCTACCCCCTCCGCAGTGATGTTTCTGCCCCCCCCCCCCCCCTCTATGCTCTGCACTGAGTGGCTGGCCGCCAAAATACAGGAAGCAGAAAAAATGGCGCGATCGCAATTTTTTACCCTATTTTACCCGAAAAAATCGGATCTGATCGAGATCGAGAAAAACCTAAAAATTGGCTCGATTTTAACTTCTCTTGATTAAATTGCTCAACACTAGTAATGACCACTGAGAGAGTGATCCAAAGTAGACACACACACACACAAAAAACAATGATATAATTGACTGCTTGCAGCTATATGGTATGTTTCTGTATGGTTTTACTTTAATTTTGGATTAACAAACCTCTTAGAGAAATACAGCTATTACATTTAACAGTTCTTTAAATGCAACCATTTTGGGAAATGTGTCGATAGACTGTGAAAGGAAAAAAATAAAATGTCACATATGTAATAAATCAATTTCATTTAGTGCATAAATGTCAGGCTTAATATCAGACCTTCAAAACTCAATCCTAATTTAATTTCAATCCAATTTCTATTGAATAGTAATATTAAACAAATATAAACTTTCATCACTGTTCTTTTGATCTTTTAATAATATACCAACAAAAATCATACATATAGCAAGTGCTTCTAAATCCTGTGGGCGAGTGTCACATGTTATGCTCCCTGTGTTAGTAGGTCATACCTTTATTAAAGAGCCATTGTAGCTGGCAGCTAATGAGTCACAATCCTTCCCAAACTGTGGATTATCATAAACTATGAAAATTTTAGAACTTTAACACTGTTTATATAATATTCATAAATATATATATATATATATATATATTATAATATATATAATATAAAATATATAATATATATATATAAAATATATTTTTAATTATAATAAAATAAAAATTAATATAATATATATATATATATATATAAATATATATATACTTTATAATATAAACTATTAAATAAACATTGTTAAAAGTTCTATATATGTACTGTAATCTCTATCTATATATATTTATTTAATCTAAATTATTTTATATATATAATGTCCTTTTCAGCTACTGTCGAAGTTAATATAGTAATAATAATAGTTCATCAGTAACTAAAAAAGGGACATTCAATATAAACCATAGTTAGATAATATATATACAGTGGGGAAAAAGTATTTAGTCAGCCACCAATTGTGCAAGTTCTCCCACTTAAAATGATGAGAGAGGCGTGTAATTGACATCATAGGTAGACGTCAACTATGAGAGACAAAATGAGAAAACAAATCCAGAAAATCACATTGTCTGATTTGGAGAGAACTTATTTGCAAATTGTAGTGGAAAATAAGTATTTGGTCACCTACAAACAAACAAGATTTCTGGCTTTCACAGACCTGTAGCTTCTTCTTTCAGAGGCTCTTCTGTTCTCCACTCATTACCTGTAGTAGTGGCACCGGTTTGAACTTGTTATTAGCATAAAAGACGTAGTAAAATCATGCATCAATGCCGTATTATAGTGACTGCACACTTAGTCGTCTTAGCCGTTAGGAGTACCTTGCTTGAACTCCCCAGAGTAAACTATAAACACACAGGTAGGCTGTATAGACAAAACATATCTTTACTTTAACATTAAACAGGTGTATGAAAAACAAAGTTCAGTGACGAACACCTTAGGCAATGTATACACATTTTAGCGTGGAAGTACTTAGCTGGTAAATCTTCTTTAGAAGACTGGTAGTAGTCCTATTGTGAAATTTAGGAAGCCAATCATAATGAAGTGCAGCTCCGTGCCGCCATCAGGACGCCCACTTTTGAAGACCTCCTTCCTTCTCAAGCATGCTGCCAAAAATGAACTTTTTTCTCCACTCAAAAAAATTTTCAAACCCAAACCCAAACCCACTATTTAAAATAAATTTCTTTGTATAGGAGATTTGGAGACGGTGTGTTATACAATTACTGAAACCCCAAAACTGCAAAAATTTATTTTTCTTCAATCAGAATAATTTACAGCAAACAACACCCATTTCAAAAACATTTCATTCTATGGCAGATTTCTTAACTTTCTGTTATGCAAGAACTCTACCCCCAGAAGTGGAAAATGAACTTTTGGGCACTATTTGAAGTAGATTTCTTTCTATAGGAGATTTGCTAGCGGTGTATCATGCCGTTCCCAGGAACCAGCAAAAATTACCTTTTTGACACTCAATAAAATTTCCAAGAAGCAACCAGTATTTAAATAGATTTCTTTCTATTGGAGATTTGCTAACGGTGTCTTCTACATTAGCTGTACCACCAAAACTGGAAAAATTAACTTTTTGACACTCAATAAAATTTTCAATAAGCAATTAGTATTTGAAATAAGATTTCTTTTGATAGGACATTTACTAATGGTGTCTTCTGCAGTAGCTGTACCCAAAAACAGCAAAAATGACCTTTTGGAAACTCAATATAATTTGCAGCAAGCAACCAGTATTTAAATAGATTTCTTTCTATTGGAGATTTGCTAACGGTGTCTTCTACACTAGATGTACTCCCAAAACTGGAAAAATTAACTTTTGTGCACTCAATCAAATTTGCAACAAGCAACCAATATTTGAAAGTGATTTCTTTGTATAGCAGATTTGCTAACCGTGTCTTCTGCATTAGCTGGGCCCCCAAAACAGCAGAAATGAACTTTTGGGCACTCACAATAAAGTAGGGAAAGATGCTGCCAGCAATACAAAAATAACTAACTATTGCTGTCTATGATTTCCTCAGCTTGTGTATCCACCCCTAACTAATCTAACTAGCAACTTTTCCTGTCAAAAATCGCTGAGAAATAGTGTGCCTGCATGCATGCAAGCAAGCAGACCGACAGAGATCAGTGTGTTCAGTACAGAGAGTGAACCGCAAATGGCGTTCTCAAGGAAATACTGTGACATACATATAACAGGGTCATGTGATTTTAGCAGCCAACGTCAGTGATGACGTTTTTGACACGTTTTCAATTGGATGGCCGCCAAAAGTGCAGGAAGCAGCTAAAAGTGAAGCTAAAAATGGCGCATCGAGCGAACATGTCGAACGCAAAGGTTTCTCAAACGAACCGTAAAAAGCTCGGTTCGGCTCAAGTTCTAAAAAAAGAGAAGTTTGAATCAAATTTAATTTTTCTCGGACTGTTCGATCAACACTACTCATAATGTATATATAGGGTAATAAGGGAACTAGTGTTGTGACCAAACTCCAGACCAAACTTTAGGTACCAGGATGTACTTCAAGTACATCTTGATGTAAGGCAGAGCAATCTCCTTCAAAGGCCTGTGGAAATTGATCAGCACTTTTGTGGCAAAGAGAACAATATCTCACCCTGCACAAAATGTTCCTATAATAGGAACTCTCCCTTAGTGGGGTAGATGCCCTGATAAGAGCAACGCCACATAATTAACCCTTACCTCACCCTATTTCTCACGCTGTGAAAATAAATTAAACACCCCAAACTTTACGCGTTTTGTCCAGAGGAGACATCTGTGGGATAAAAACAAAAGAAAACTAAACCATGGAAAAACAAAATAAAAAAAATGGGGTAAGGTATATGACAGAACTGAGGTAGCCACATTGGGCCACTGCAGAAAAGTAAGATATAAATGGATGGAGTCCCCCAAGCTCCACCCTCAGAAACCCCAGCCATTATTTTGTATACATGTTCTGGGTTTTAGAGTATATCTACTTCCTATGAAGTCATAACCATAGTACACAGTAGCATACATCATATAGAGGTAAACCAGTCCAATCATATCATGGCTTACTAAAATGTGATCTCAATTCTGATAGATACAATAAACTCTGATAAGTAATCAGATACTAAAAGACTGCTATGACTGCTCTGTCAGAATGGTGTAAAGTATAAATATCATACTGTAGAACTTACCACAGAGTCAATGAGGCAGTTCACTTAAGATTGAACATGCATCGGCAGATGGAGTTTCCCTAAGGTTAGTGAATCATTTTGTAACACGAATGTGTAGTAGTGATGCCATTCCGTTCGCTCAGATCGAGATAGCCTCCGGAAGGGCTTAATGCTCCTGCATAGTGTTGAGCGATTACGTTGGCCGTCGATGGTCGATAGTCGACCATCATCGACAAGATAGTCGATAGTCGATGGAAAATTATGAAACGATGACCAAATTTAAAGTCTAAAGGGAGAGCAACAACACCTTCATTCTTACACCCAAACAGGGCTGGAGAAGCTGGAATTAAAATCCACAACAGTCCCAAATGGATACGTGCTACATCTTAGGCAACACACCTTAGGTTATAAAAGCCACAGAAAAAACTCACAGACCATTCCCCTATCCCTCTTGTACCCCAGCATGACCCTTAAACCTGCATCAAACCCCCAAATTAAAAAGTGACAGAAGGCAGTATGATTTGATCCATCATTTTACTTGTTCTGGACATTGTATATCATTGTCCTGGAACGCAGCATGAGCCACAAACATGCATGACCCCCACATTTAAAATGTGCTGGTAATAGGAGTCTTGCAACCACCATTTTATTTTCACGGGACATTGACATCCCTGTCCGGGGGACACGCAGAACCCCAAACCTGCTGACCCCAATTAAAAAGTCGAAAAAGGGATTTTTCAACCACCATTTTATTTCACTGGACATTGACTAACCTGCCCTTTGGGCCACAGCGGGACCCCAAACCTGCATGACCCCAATTTAAAAATGCCGGGAAAAAAGGGATCTTTAAACCCACCAATTTAGTTTCACTGGACATTGACTAACCTGCCCGGGGCCCAAACACATGACCCCAAACCTGAAAATACCCCAGTTTAAAAGTCCCGAAAAAGGGTCTTCAATCACCATTTTTTTTACTGGACATACCCCCCGGGGCCATTTATAGGTACCCTGTCCAACTGCTGGAAAACATTTAATTTCAAATCAGCCAATCACAGGGGGCAACTCAGTCTTTTTTGGCATTATACAGGTCAAGCAATCTCCTGCTTCAAACCGAGCATCATAGGGGGAAAAAAAGGTGATTTGAGTGCCTTAACGTGGCAGGGTTGTTGGTGCCAAAGGGCTGGTCTGAGAATTTCAAAATCTGATCCCTGGTTTTTTCACGCACAACCATCTCTGGGTTTTACAGAGAATGGTCCGAAAAGAAAAAAATCCAGTGACGGCAGCCCTGTGGGCGGAAATGCCTTTTTGAGCCAGAGGTCAAAGGGAAGGGGCAGCGGTTCAGCTGAAAAAAAGGCAACAGTGACTAAAAATAGCCCCCTTAAACCAAGGAGCAAAGACATCTCTGAACGCACGTACGGCGAACTTTGAGGCAAGGGGCTACACACAAAGACACCCCGGGGTGCCACCCCTTTTTCACAAAAAACAGGAAACTGAGGCTCCAATTGCCCAACCATCGAAATTGGCGTAAAATTTGGGAAAAACTTCCTGTCTGAGAGTCTCGATTTCTGCTGCGACTTTTCGGAGGGTGGGGGTCAGAATTGGCTTTCAACAACAGAAAGCATGGATCCACCCTGCCCTTGTATCAACGGTTCAGGCGGGTGGGGGGTGTAAAGGTGGGGAAATTTTCTGGCACCTTTGGGGCCCCTTGGTCCCAAATTGAGCATCGTTGAAAAACCCTTGTTAAAATCTATGCCACAAAAATTTGGGAGGCTTTTTCGAAGGCAAAGGGGGGCCAACCCTTACTACAGGTGTACCTAAAAAGTGGCCGTGATGTATACTGTCCCTGTCCTGGGGAGCGCTTTCCCCTCTGTTAGTGCGGACCAATTGAGCTTCACTTGGAAATACTGGGGGTTTAAAGCCCTGTTCCACCCAGGGGCCCTTTTTCTTTGGGATTCTTTTCTCATTTTTTCTGAACTGCTGGAGGGAAAAAGTCTCTGATTGTTCCTGTCCGGCTCCATACTCCCGTCCCTGAATAAACCCACATCTGGGCAATTTTCCTGTACCCCCTTTTACAATTCAAGGGATTTTTTTTTAAAAGCTATTTTTACATGCAAGTTTATTAGTAGTTTAATTCTAGAAAACACATTTTAAAATAGGATGGAATCCCACCATGTCTTTGTTTCTCTTTTTTTAATTTTTATTAAATGGGTTGTCTCAATACAGGGATTGATAGCTCTTTTAAAAGATCTTGCAAAAAACAAGTCATTTGGCAATATGTGTCCATTACAGTGTCCTACCTATTCTGTTTCTGACAGCACCATCACCCTTGAGCCACTCTTGACAATTGTGGGGAAAACAAATGTCTGTTAGAAACAACATTTTTTATAATAGGACCTGTAGTGAAAGCTGCATGTCACAGCAAATGCCCCCAAAAATTAAAGCATGACCCTTGAGCCACTTTGGACAATTGTGAAGAACAAATGTCTATTAGAAACAACTTTTTTTTATAAATAGGACCTGTAAATAGCTGCATTCAAAGCAAAATGCCCCCAAAAAATTAAAAGCATGACCCTTGAGCCACTTTTGACAATCGTGAAGAACAAATGTCTGTTAGAAACAACATTTTTTATAATGGGACCTGTAGTATGCTGCATTTCAAAGCGCATGACCCAAAAAATTATAAAAATGACTTCTCACCACTGTTAAAAATGTGAGGGAGAAATGCCACTTAGAAAGCCACATTTCTGTTCCAAAGGACCATTTTTATTGCTGTATTCTCACAGCAACATGACCCAAAAAAATTAAAAAATAATGACTTTTCCAGCCACTTTTAAAAAATTTGGGTGAGGGAAAAAATGCCACTTAAAGCCACATTTTTTTGTTCCAAAGGACATGAATATATGCTGTATCTTATAGCAACATGACACCAAAAAAATTATAAATATGACTTCTCAGCCACTATTTAAAAAAATTGTGATGGAAAAATTTGCTACTTAAAGCCACTTTTTCTGTTCCAAAGGACCATAATTATAGCTGTATCTCACAGCAACATACCTCAAAACCATTGACAATGCGAAAACTTCTAAAAATAAAGTGAGTAAATGGAATACGGTGTTGTCATGAAACCTTGCTGTTTTTTTACAGTCCCCTCACAGCAAAACCACAAAATGAACTTTTTGGGAAAAGAGAATAAAAATTGCAGTAAGAAATGATCATTTTATAAAAAAGTTTTCAAGAGGGCCATTTCTGTTTGAAGAGGAATGTGAAGTAGACCGGCAACTAATCGGTGACCTCGGCAATTGGGGCCACAACATCATCAGAGATCCATGCCGGATTCATCTTGATGAAAGGCAAACGATCCACATTATCTGTGGAAAGCCGGGTGCGGGTGGCTGTAATGACTCCTCCCGCTGTGCGAAGGTCCGCTCAGATATGACGCTGCTGTTGGGCAGGACAACACCCCCTATGGCGTGGCGAGTGGGGCTCGGGCTATTCGTCCATTTTGGATACCCAGAAGTCTATTGGGTCCGGAAAAACATCAAAAACATAGGGGTTGAGACGCAGATAGTCGTGCACCATGATCTTAACAGGCTCTGGTGTTGGATGTGTGCCGCATTGCATGCGTTGGTGAGGTGGTAAATAAAGATTGCCAGAGGTCACCCATTTGGCTTCTGCCACCTTGCCCTTCTGCTGCTGCCGCTACGGCTACTTGGCACTCTACTGCTGTCATGTCGCTGAAAGTTGTTCCACCGTGACATTTGAAA
>JAODAL010046171.1:0-31201 GCA_025379985.1 Phyllomedusa bahiana | reverse complement strand
AGGGAAAATATTCCAAGTGAGGGCCATACCAATGCTTTATACAGCGGTAATATTACATCCCTGTCCTGCAAGTCCATGCCTCTTTTAATACATGCCAATATCTTTCTTGCCTTAGAGACAGCTGATTGACATTGCATGCTGTTCTGTAATCTATGATCTACAAGTACGGCAAAATCCAAAAGTGATTCTGACTGTTTTTCTCCTCATAGGACATATGATGCCTGCAGATTATTTGTACCCAGATGAAGAAGCTTACATTTATCCACATTGAACCTCATTTGCCAAGTTGTGTGTCCAGGTCTGCTTGCAATTTATGAACATCTTCCATAGACTGCACTAAACTACATAGCTTGGTGTCATCTGCCAAAATAGAAACAGTGCTATTAATCCCCTCCACTATTCATTAATATAATACATTGAATAAAGAAGACCCAGTACTGAGCCTTGGGGTACACAACTCAGAACCAGGGACCACTCAAAGTAGGACTCATTTACCACCACTCTGTGTATAATCCGATCTGTCTTGGTCTAAGACATTTCTTGTTGCCCATAGCAACAAGACAGTTTTCAGACATGTCCCCCATAATGTCCACAGCCGGCACCCTATCCAGACTTCTACTGCCCTCTTCATAAAAATAGATCAGGTTGGTCTGACAACTTCGATCCTTAGTAAAACAATGTTGGCAATCACTTATACTGTTATATTTTGCCATATATTCCTGTATATAGTCCCTTATGAGCCCCTCAAACAGTTATTCCACAATTGATGTCAAACTTACTGGTCTATAATTACCTGGTCTACACTTGGAGCCTTTTTTGAAGGTGGGAACCACATTTGCCTTTCCCCAGTCTCCTGGCACTAGACCAGTCACCAGAGAATCTCTAAATATAATGTACAGGGGAACAGAGATAAACGAGCTGAGCTCTTTAAGAACTCTTGGGTGCATGCCTTGTTCACTTTGAGTTAATTTATCTTGGTTTGGACCATCCTACACTCAGCCAATCTATTGTATCAGTTGATGTAGTAATAGTATTTCTCCTCATTTGTATTTGCAGGGCTGAAGAACCGATTTAGTAGCTTTGCCTTCTCCTGATACCCTGTGACCAAGACCAACTTACTGTGATTTAAGGGTCCTACATGCTGTGACTTTAATTTTCTTGGAATTTATATGTTTAAAAAAAATTCTTGATGTTTGTTTGCTGTTCTTGGTCATTTGCCTTTCATTTTGTATTTTAGCTGATTTAATCAGTTTTTTTTACAAATTTTATTAAGCTCTTTGTAGTTTTCAAAGGTCTAATGCTGACCCTTAGAGTATATTTTTAAATGCCCCTTTTTTATTATTTATTGCCTTTTTAACAGAAGGTAGAAGCCATGTTGCATTTAATTCTAATCGTCTATACTTGTTACCTTAGTAATAAATTTCTTCAAAGTATATTTAAGGCTTTCTCATTTGGCTTCTGCATCCTTATATGATAATAGCTGCTCCCAGTTCTGTAGTGTGGCCCTCAATGAGGGGAAATTGGCCTTTTTAAAATTAAATGTTTTTGCCCTCCCGCTCTGTGTTTGTTTTTCCAAGTTTAAACTAAAATGAATCATATTATGGTCACTGTTACCAAGATTTTCAGAAACAGTGACCAGTCCAACAATTTCTGCTTTGTTAGAAGTGACCAGAACCAACAGAACATCACTTCTACTGGGATCTACCACAATATTGGGGTAACTAAAGTCGCCCATTATTACCACTGTGCCCGTCTGTGCTTCGCAAGTAGACCCCCGTTAGATAGGTCGTTAGGCCCGAGGTAGGTAGATTAGTAGGGTCCAGGTAGGTAAGTGGGCAGTACATATGCCCCAAGTAGGTAGGTAGATTGGTCCTAGGCAAGTAAGCAGTAGTTAGGCAGGTCTCAATTTTTTAAGGTAGGCTAAAGATAGGTAGGTAGATTGACCATAGGTAGGCAGTAGTTAGGCCCCCGATAGGTAGCCAGCCCCAGGTAGCTAAGTAGGCATTAGGTGGGCCACAGGTATACTGTAGGTGGGCCCCAGGTAGGTAGGCAGTACACAGGCCTCAAGTAAGCAAGCACCATGTAGGTAGGTAGATTGGTCCTAGGTAGGTAGGCAGTAGTTAGGCCACAGGTAGGTAGGCTGTTGCTAGGCCCAAGGTAGCTAGGGAGGCAGTAGGTGGACCATAGGTAGGCTGTAGGTGGGGCCAACATAGGTAGGTAGGTAAATAGGCTATAGGGGCCCCAAAATAGGCAGGCTTTATGTAGGGTATAGGGGCCATATATGTAGGTAGGGTTTAGGTAGCTTTTGGGGCCCATACAGGTAGGCAGGAAGTGTTTGGGTTAGTTTATAGGGGGCCATATAGGTAGGCAGGCAAGGTTTAGGGGCAATTTAAAGGTAGGTAGGCAGGGTTAAGGTAAAGTATAGGAGCCATATAGGTAGTGTATAGGAGTCAAATAGGTTAGGAGAAGGGTTTAGGTTGCTATAGGGGCCCCCATATTTTCAGGCGGATTTTTGGGTTTAGCTATAGGGTCCCAAATAGGTAGGCAGGCAGGGTGTAGGTAGTTATAGGGGCCCATACAGGTAGGCAGATAGGGTTTTAGGTAGCTATAGGGGCCTATATAGGTAGGCAGGGTTTAGGGGTCCGTATAGGTAGGCAGGCAGGGTTTAAGCAGCTTTAGGGGCCATATAGGTGCAGAGTTTTAGGTAGGGTATAGGGGCCATATAGGTAGGCAGACAGGGTTGAGGTAGCTATAGGGGCCCCATATAGGTAGGCATGCAGGGTTTAAGGTAGGGTAAAGGCCATATAAGTAGGTGAGGGTTTTGGGGTAGCTGTAGGGGACCTTATAGGTAGGGGGGGTTTTTTAGGAAAGCTATAGGGGCCTTTACAGGTAGACAGGCGGGTTAAACAAAATAAGAAATAGCTCACTTACCTCTCTCCATGCTCTTCCGATGTGACATGCTCCAGCCTCTGTGCTCAGCAGCCGGGTCGCGATAATGTGACATCATCGCGCACCACCCCCTTCAGCCCCTGTGGGCTTTGGGACCTGGTAGGTTGAGGCCTAAGGCTTTAGGCCTGTCAGGCAGATTAGCAGAGCGGAGTATTCATGCTCTGCTAACACCGGGGGAGTCCTGCCTTTGAACGTTCGGGACAGAGGACCCGGGTGTTCAGAGGCCGGATTGCACTGGGGCCCCGCAAACACCCACCCGCCGGGCAGTGAACTTTTATGTTCATGGTCAGTGGGCAAGGTGCAGTACTACTGGGGTAGCAGACGTGGTAGAAGTTGCCCTGGGGTCCGGGCCCCATACAGCTATAAGTTTGCTACCCAGGTAGTTAAAATCTCCTGCTTGTATGTTATTTTATCCTATAAATTTATAGTGAGTGTTTTTTTGCCAAACAGATGAAAATAGTTTATGCTATAGCTGCATGCATTAAAAAATATATCCATATTAGGAACAGAAAAAATTGGACATAAACTCAGAAATATTTAAAACGGATTACTGTCCTGAGATTTTAAACCACTATGTAAATTACATATTAGTTTATGTTTTTTTTCAAACTATTTTGGTATTGATCTTTAAAGATACCATGGCTCATCTTCTGATGCTGGTAAACACATGTAACCTAGGACCACTGTTTCCCATTAACAAAAAGGTAAGACTTGTTATTGAGCTCTTTATCCACATTAGCATGTTTTTTAAACTCTTACTTTCTCAGAGAGTAAAATGGGCACTGCTTGCAATAGGGGCTTGGCTTTTGAATCTGTCATCTATATTCTAGGGTAAAAGGGACCTCATCTTTGTATGGTGATATTCATATTTATCCCCACCCACTAAAAAATGGAGACAACTGGAGTTTTCCCCAAAAACTTTGCAGGAGACCATAGCAGTTTAAAGGTTACCTGTGTGGTATTCTATGATCTTTGTAAATAAACTTCATCTAAAATATTGTGGCAAATGCTTTTAGCAGGACTAAATTTATGAGGAGAATATATTGGATGTTTTCGACCACTAAAGCCCCAAATCTCTGTGCAAGCCTTGTTTGTGCTAAATTTCTCTTTTTATGTGATCACAATATTTTATAAAAATTTTGGGTAGAGTTTAGAAGGAGGAGCAAATATTTCCATAAACCAGCAGGTTCACTAGAATTTCCCCAAAAATTTGTCATGGTTTTTTGCAGGAATATATTTGTTGTATGCTAGTGCACTGCAAATATATAAAGACTAGGATATGATGATTTAGTCCACTAAGACTTTACTGATGATGAGCATTTTATGGTTAATGAAATCACTGCAGCCCCAAACTGCTAAATTATGTCCCTTTTCACTCCCATCATATAAATTTTTATATAGGTTGGTCCTAAAATGGCTCAGATTTATGCTGCTAATATTCCCCTATAATGTAATATACTGAAATATCTGTCCAGATGAAGAAAACTAATATTACTTAACCTTATGGCAGAGACTGAACTGCCTTGCGGGGTAGGGGCTTCATTAAATGATCTGCTCTTTAAATGTTTAAATTAAATTAATTCAGAGGACAAGTGCCGCTTTACAAATAGCCTGAGTAGTTCTCTAGACTATAGCATTCCTTCTATTTTTGCCATTCGTTTAGGATGCTGTGAAGGTCACCCATAAGTTTAGAAGGAGAAATTATTGCGCAGTGACTGCTTTCAATTAA
Organism: Phyllomedusa bahiana; assembly: GCA_025379985.1. NCBI lineage: Eukaryota > Metazoa > Chordata > Amphibia > Anura > Hylidae > Phyllomedusa > Phyllomedusa bahiana. The sequence continues at coordinate 26,523 of JAODAL010046171.1, read as the reverse complement.
AGGAATTTAGAACTTACATATTTTGATGTATCCAGTTAGCAAGAAAATGCCACTGAGGTACAGAATGCTTTCTATTATCTTCTAAACAATATGTAAACCAAGTTGTCTTGGCCATAAATTCCTCTGTACAAACATCTTGAAAAACACACACAACATATAAAAACATACCACAGCATATTGCATCAATCAGGCTTGCATGAGTTGTAAATCCAAGAAATTATAGATTTCAATTATTGTATCAAAAGGAAATGTTCTGATTCAAAAATAGTCTTCTTCAAAATTCTTCATCTCTCCAATTTGAATTCCTACCTTTTTAGTGGTGAATGTGTATGGACATTTTTTCATTATTTAATTCTGTAGCTATGAGGAGAAGCAAGGGCTTTAAAGAACTTTATAAGACAAATTGAGCTTCTACCCATGCAAAGATATTTCTGTAACAGTGGCATCCTTAAAGTTAATGTGTCACCTACATGTTTGTTTTCTTGCTAATTTAGGCCAGATACTGATACATATTTTTTCTTATTATCTTTTTTATTTTTTCATGGCAGCTTTTTTCTTCTTTTTTTCAGTATGTGATTTTGTTTGAGCTGCTTTTAGCAACATTGATAGATAATCCTTACAGAAGCTTTGCAAAGCATAGGAGCCTGTAACAGGAGCTGACTCACTGACTTCTATGAGAGAATGTTTTACACATGTTCTGTGACCTAAGTAGAAGTCATTGTGTAGTGAGATGAGCTGTGACCATTATCTACTGGAAATGGTGGATCCTATGTTGTAGGTTTGACCTGTCATTGTACTCCTATCTGTTATTGTAATTCTATGATGATAATGAGATGACTGCTGAGAAATGACCTCTACAGAACAGAAAATGTCAGAATAATTCAAAAATAAAAAAAATAAAAAGTTTTTAAACATAAAAATTTGGCGAAATCCATTTTTTATTAAATATTCCCACTGAGCATTTTAGCCTTCCTGCTTCTGTTCTTAACTTTGAATGTTGTCCTTATGTATTTGATTAGAAATATTTTTGGTTTCATTTCTATTTCTTTTGGGCCACGTTTGAAAATTGTCTAGGTCTAAAACTCACTTTGTTGGTAATAGCAACTAATCAGAGCGCCCCTTTCATTTCATATAGTGCTCTGGAAAAATGTAAGGGGCGCTCTGACTGGTTGTTATGGGCAACAAAGTGAATTTTAAACCTAGACAGTTTTCATACATGTGGCCCTTTGTTTTATTTTTTCATTCTTTTATCAACACCTTTCAAATATCATAACTTTTTAATTTTTCTGCCATCATAGCTATAGGAGGGCTTTTGTTTGAAGGATAATTTGTATTTTTAATGACACTATTTGAGGTAGATATAAAACTTATTGGCTAACCTTTAGTTCTTTGAAGGAATGAAAAATACACATAGCAATTTCTTAGTTTTTTTTTAGTTTTTTTTTTTCTCACCGTACAGCATAAAAATGTGTTACCTTTAGTGTGCGGGTTAGTAAAGATACAGGGATAGCAAATATGTATAGTTTTTGTTTTAATACTTTTACACCAAAAATCTATTTTATGTTACTATATTCTGACACCTATACATGGGCTTGTTTTATGTTGGACAAGATGTAGTTGGAACCATTTTTTAGTACATGGGACTTTTTGATCAACCTTTATTTATTTTTTGGTGGAAGGAAAAAGAAAAGCAAATGCACTATTGTTTTTCAAATTTCTTTATGGTGTTAACCTCACAGTTGCAGTAACATAGCTTTTTTTTACTCAGGTCATTTTGATCACAGTGATACCCTAAATTTGTATTTGTGGTGTTGCTACAATTTTTAAAAAATAAAAAAAAATTTAATGTAAAAAAAAATATTGTGTTTTTTTTTTTTACTGTGCACTTTTCTAGTACTTATTTTTTAGTTAAATATTTCTCTTAGTCTCAGTAAGGGACTTTACATTGCAATCCTTATGATCACTTATGTAATGCTTTGCTATACTCCGTATACCAAAGCATTTTTGCCTTTCAGTATAAAACGGACAGGTAATCTATATAGCTATGCATCTAGCCCACAGCGATTGTGCCGGCACAGCTCCTGTGCCGACACAATTACTATGACACACATGTACATCATGGTGCACAAGTTAAGTCACAAGCCACCATGAAGTACATATACATCATGGTGTGTTTATGAGGTTGTCTCTCTACAAGGATTGCTTTTTATGTTTTTGGTCTTGCAATTACTTGTCACTTTGTAATATATGTCCATGTACCATATCCTACCTATTCTGAGATATCCCCTCTTGTATGGGCTGCATCGGCTCCTCTGGTCCCTATAGCCACAGACCTGTTTGATCCCTCATGATAGGCTGTGAGCGCTGGTTGCTATAGCTACAGACCTGGCTTCTACTGCAGCCTAGTGAAAGCCAGTAAACACGCCTGAATTCAAAATGAAACCAAGAAAACTGAATCAATGTAGTGAGACAACCCCTTTAAGGGGCTAAGTCATTGTGTACATTTTATATACCCTTGTATAGTCAATTAATTGAGCCAAAATATTTTATAGTGCAGTATTTATATACTGTTATTGGTGTCATATCAATTCTAATGTGCCAGTAAGTTGTTGTTTTGTCTTATAAAATCAATACATTTTATAAATTAACACAACCCTACATGATTAGACATAACTCCATTTGTAATGCATTTCTTAAAATAATTTCTTTTAACCAATGTTTCCGGCTTTTTTTTATATATATATATAGTTGTAAGTACGTAGGTACACTTCCAGCTCTTCACTACAAATTATATTTCTTTCTAATTTTACAATGCAAAATGTGAACCATTCAAAACCCCATTCCTTATATAGTCTTTAATTTATTAATGCCCTTCAGGAGACATGATCGAACTGAACTGAATTGAACTGACTAGGCAACATGAAGCCTAAGCAATGATCTTTAAAGCAACGTCACACCTTTTTCAGTTAAAATATACCACCAGGAGGGACTGCAATAAACCCACATTACAACACATTTCAGTTATGAAAATAAACCAACAGCAAAAGGGTTTTGTCCTTGCCCTGCCTGCAAGCCTTTTAGGATTACAGAATATAGGAGATGATAAAACATGTCTAGAACAGCTACAAGCTCAAAGAACATTCTGTGATTCAGATTTAATGGGCACCACTTCTTAATGTACATATCTGCAATGCTAGCAATTTTTTCAAGCTACAGACTTTAAAGTGGAAGCTAACAGATTTTTGACTAGGCCTAGAAAATGTACATAATGCCTTAAGGGCCGTTCACACGGCTTATTGCAGGGGCGGATTTCAGCCGTATTGCGCGCCTTACTGCGCTGCAATACGGCTGGAATCCGTCCCAGCAATTACGGTAATCCAGAGTTCTCATAGAGAACTGTGGATTCCGTCTCTCCTCCCCGCTCGGCGAATGAAAGTCTATGGGGCCGGCGGGCAGCGCCCCTGCCCCTTACTCAAGCCGTAATTGCGGGCGAAATCCATCCCACAATTACGGCTTGAATAAGCCGTGTGAACCGGGCCTTAGTGTGGCTATTGCTACATTGCGGCACTACATCACATTTGCATTATCCCAATCAAAAATAAAAAGTTCAATGGAAAACTTCTCTAGGTTATGTGAACTTTTGTATAGAAGGGGTTGTCTGACCTCTTTGGTGTTACAATCGTACCAAAGGATTCAAACCAAAAAGGGCACACTAAAAAGATCAAGATACTCATTGGATTCCGAATCCTAATTATCCGGTGAGTATTTGAACAGTATTTTTACACAAGAACCTGAGGATTTTAAACTCAGTTTCAGTCTTTTGGTGCATATTTTAGTTGGATTTTGATGTGGTTTTCATATCAGTATTTCAATAATTTCTGCGATACAATATTGAGTTTTTGGACGCGGATCCGTACCAGCATCCGCGCCAAAAAATTAACAGAGTTTTCTGCCCATTTTTCATGCCATCTCATGGCAATAGTATATTTTCTGCCCTGAAATACAGCAGAAGATTAAGTATGTTCTAAGTTTTTTTTTTTAAAAACACCTGTTTTGAAATCAGAACTAAGAAAATCCGAGTTGTGTGGACTACAAGGCAGATTTTCAATTGAGGTCTATGGGGTTGGTTTTTCAGTCGGTATTTGACGGTTTTTTTTAAAACTCCTTCCCCGTGGATTTTTCCCTTTGGGGAAAGCTTGTTTTGGGGGATGGAACCTTAGGGAATTACAGGATGGGTTTTTTGTGGTTTTTGGATTTGAAAAACATGTGAAAACCGACTATCAACCATCTCCATAAACTTCAATATAAAATCTGAGCTGTAGTCTACATAGCTCAGATTTTCTGATGGTCAGATTTTAAATCTGAAAACTGTCCAAAAATCTTGGAATGTGCACATTCTTCCACCCAGTTTTTGGGTACTGTATTGGATGTACAGTTCAATGGTACATCCACAAATAGAACCATCATCCAAAAGACGATAAAATACTGGTCGGATTCTTTAAACAGAATCCAACTAGCCTTTTATGACTGCCGTGTGACAGTGCCCTTGCTCTAAAAAACTATAGGGGCTTCTAGAAAAAAAGAAAAAAAATCAAGACATAAACTCGTGCCTAACTGGAGAGTCCACTTTTGCCATTTTGTACATTTACAACCATTGAAAGGCAGTAGTTTCGATGTTGTTCCAGGTATAAAAAGTGAAACCACTCTCCCAAAGTTCTTTAATAGATAGATAGATAGATAAATAAATAGATGTGATATAAAATATTTTACTAATGCATATCTATTGATAATGCTGACAATGATGATGACAATGACTTTGCACATTGTTTGAATACTGGTGTTTTAAGCACCAGTACCACTGTGTGACGTGCAACCGATCAGTAGGCTACCAGGGACTCTGAGAAAGAGAAGGGAGAGCCTGCCATTTAGGTCAAGTCAGTTCAGTTTGGTTAGTTGGTTGGTGGGTGTTACTCCCTAGTTAGTGTCAAGTGGATGTTCCAGCATTAAAGGGTCACTTGCATACTATCTGGCAGTGGAGAAGGTGCAGGCAAGGGCAAACCATATCCTGCCTGGAGAGGACACTTGTCACAGAATCAAAGAGAAAGTGGAAAGCAAAGAACAGACCAAGAGAATAAGAGATTAGACTGAAGAGGAAAGCAGTGGAGAGACTGTCAGCAAGAAAGAAATGACGAGGATTAACGGTCGGAGTAGCTGGTCGCCAGGTTTAGCATTACTGGACTAATGTGTTTCCAGGCCTTACCGCTGGCTTGGAGCTGGCAACAATAGAGAATACCAGGTGACCCTACATGGCTGCACGAGTGCTACAGAAAGGTGGAGGTGAATATGTGGAGGATCACCTAAAGAGAGAGCGATGTCCCCCAGTGCATAAAGCCTGTCTGAAAGAAACTGTCTCTATGTAACTGGATGTCTAGGCTTAGTGCTATGATTAAAATCCTACCAAGACCCTGAAGCTGCTGTGTCTCTGTTGTTTTTCTCCGCCAGTGCACTACTGATACCAGCACTCTGATGACAGGCACACATTACCATCACAATGAACAGCCTTGTCTACCTCACCTTACATGCCAATGCTATTGTGGCATCTGGCACTGTTTTAATGTTCTTTTTTTTTAGGATTTTGTATCATTAAGATAAAGTATCCATTTATAGATTAAAAAGGGGCTATGTAGAGTGACCATATCTTTTACAATAAGAACATAGGTCAATGCCCATTTTGGGTACAGAGGTCTAATTACATTTGCAACCTCTGCAAATATTATTGCTATAACACTGTGTACAAGAATGGACCTGGAGAGACATTTTATTAGACTGACAGGAGGCAACTGCTACAGAAAAAAAAGTGAAATGCACCACTATCAATAACACAACTGAGTCATCCAGTCTGCATATACACAAAACATTATTCTAAGTAATATAATTTGGTGACACTATATAGGAAAAAAATTTAATTGCCCAAGTTATGCTCAGTAAGATGCCCTTAAAACAGAAGGAAAAATCAAGTCAATAAGCCCACTATCTTGCCTGAATAGACTGAGAGGGAGTATTCATTTACACCAAATGTACCTGCCAATTAACATTTTTGAGGTAATCTACACATGCCCCTGTAATGAAGTTATGGCATCTTTTAAAATATAAGACATAACTAACCAATAAGGACTCTTTTATCTAAATGTAAAATTAAAGCCATGTAATAGAAAATAAGCTGTAATATTTAACTACAGTAACGAAAATAATTTTACATGTTGTCTTCTCATGTATTACCTCAATAATTAAACACAAGGTCCATTTTGGTGTCAGAAGTCTACAGATTTCTGTGGAAACAATTCATACTTGTAGCCAAAGGTCACATTTCTTAGTACATTTTGTTCCTCACACATTGCACATGGGAATGCATGGGCAATTTAAGCTTACCAAAATAGCTTTTACTATATTATGCAAGTGAAAATAGGAAACATTCAAAGACATTTCACTGAATATGCATATAGCACAGTGAAGAACTATTACCGTAATTCTTTTATTTATACATATTTGTGTTGCTGTTTAGGGCTTTTGTATATAAAGGTCAGCCTGTGGTGATATAACCACTATAACCTTTTTTTAAAAAAACTTGAAAAAAAATACATTACATAAATAACCAACCACCCCTCAAAACTGCTGCCAGAGCTATACAAAGGATTGGAAGGGCAGTGAAAACACACCCCTGCTCACGCAGGTGACAGAACTTGGAAAAATAATAGTTTTAATGTCTTTCTTGCCACAATCACAAGTGCCCAGAAGGCAGATCATTCGACTGCAGTCTTCCCCTACACTGAGCATTTCCTTGGCCCCTTCTCTGAGCACTAATTCATAGCTCAAGCAATCTCTTAATTGATTGCTAAAGCCACCACTGAGAGCTGGAGATGGGTCCATTGCAGAAACCTCTGCACACTGAACCTGAAGAGTCCAGCTCCTGGACACTTGCAATCATGTCACCTTGATGATTAGCTTTAAAATTGTAGGCAAAGGTACATATAGACTATAACCAAATACATTGCTTTTCTGATTTTGCTTCCTTTCAGAGTTAGAGCAGATCTTATCTCCTGCTTGTGTACACAAGCTTCCCTATGACTTTCTCTCTCATTGCTTTGACTGTCCTGCCTAGAATAACCAGGATGGTGATGTCACTCCTTGCTATGTGTTATTAGTAGCACAGGTGCCTGTTTATCTATATTACTGATAAACTTTAACCCTTCAGAGCTCTGTAGTCTTCTGCCCTACTGTTTAAATACTTCTATTAGCAATGCCCTCTAACAGGCTCAGTTAGAAATAGCAGAGCTGATATGCCAATCACTGCTGTAGAACCACCCACAGCCTACCCAGAAAGGGGAGTCTGAAGTTGGCTGTGAAGAGCAGGTTCCGTGAAAATGCATGTAGAGAATACACCTTTGAAACTGTGGTGAGTGGCTTTGAGGGGTCAAAACTACTCCAGGACTCACTTCAAAGCAATTCAGCAAAGAGAAGGATAAAATAATAATTTCCAGCAAGACAGGTATTACGTTTAGGGGCCATTATTTTTTCACTTTAAACATTTTTCCCACTTTTTTTTGGACTTTGTGTCTGAAGGTAAATGTTATATACTTTTCTGTGACCAACCAATAATATATATGTGATAATCAAGTGGCACCATGTCCTACTGCTGCTTGATTAAAGTAATACTAATCAATAGAACCTAAGTAAAGACCCATTCACATCTCACTTTGGTAGCACAGTAGACCATGCTTTTGTGTTCAATGCACAAATGATATACATTCACTGAATAGGGCAAACATAGTCCAATTAAAAATACGTTTGACCTATAGAAGTCTGTGACCCTGTCTGGGCCTCGCCAAAGTATCTGTTGGAATAATTTTTTTTAAAGATACCAAGGATATGTTGTCAAAACGAGATGTGAATGGGGCCTAAGATTCATAGTTTCATAGTTTGTCAGGCTGAAAAAAGACATACGTCCATCCAGTTCAACCCATTTTGCAAAAGTGTTGCTAAAGTGTTAAATTGTTGATCCAGAGGAAGGTAAAAACCCCCATGAGGTAGAAGCCAATTGTCCTCATGCTAGGGAAAAAAATTCCCTTCCTGACTCCAACTGGCAATCAGAATAAATCCCTGGATCAACGACCCTCTCCAGAACCCCGGTCACTATAACTTGTTTTATTACATCTAGAAATGTATCCAGACCCTTCTCCAGAATCCGGTCACTATAAACTTGTCATATTACATCTAGAAATGTATCCAGACCTTCTCCCGAAACCGGTCACTATAAAATTTTTTATATTACATCTAGAAAAGTATCCAGAACCTTCTTCAGATCTAGTCACTATAAATTGTTTATTATCATGCTCCAGAAATGCATCCAAGCCCTTCTTGAACTCTGTTAGTGAATTCACCATGAAAAATTTCCTCTGGCAGAGAGTTCCACAGTCTCACCGCTCTAACAGTAAAGAATCCCTTTCTATGTTTATGTAGAAACCTTCATTCCTCAAGACGTAGAGGATGCCACCTTGTTCTAGATACCGTCCTGGGTATAAATAAATCTTCTGGTATGTTGAATTGTGAATAGTGGACTACACCTCCCATCATTTGTCTCTGCTGTATATGTATAATTGCTGTGCTGTGTTCTGGTATGTCAAATGCATAGATTTCTCCCAAATTCTTCCTGAATAATTACCCTGTGTTTATTTGTATTGCTTTGTGACCTGACATTCTGCCCCTGTAGCATCTCCTCTGTGGCTTATTTATAAACTCCACCCATTGTTGGGAGCTGGGCCCACTGATTTATATCAATGAAACTCCACAAAAGGATAGTATAAATTAGTTAGCTTGGGTCAGTCTTGACCATTTGGGTCAGTATAGACATGTAGATTTGTGAACCATATCTGTAAGTGATAGATCTGAATAAAGGTTTCTGAAAAAAAACCAAAATTAGGACCGGAAGGGGGCCGAAGGGAGTGGGGAAGGAACCCTTTTCTTGTAATTATTTTAGGCTTACAAAAAAAACCCTATTCACCTTGCTCCAATTTGCTTTTTCTATCTTGCACCATCTACCCCTCCTAGCTTTACCCCCCAAATTTTATTCCCCCCGGGGAATCTTATCCACACCGCCTCTCCCCTTCCCTAAACCCATATTTTTCATCACACCTTTTTTCCTTTTTTTCAAAATTCCCAAAAACCCAGTTTCCTAACATATTGTTTGCCCAAACGCCGAAAAATACTCATCACTGAACCAAATTGCTGTTCTTTTCTTTCTCCTGCTTCTTGCTGCAGGACATCTTTTTCCTAACCCCGCCCCAACCTCCTTTACTGCTAATTCCCACCTCCTCCTCCCCAAAAAAACCCTGCTACCCCAAATTTTAATTTTGCTTTTACATCTTTTCCGTCCCTTTTAAAAAGTGCTCTGTGGAACCGGCCCCCATTCCTTTTGCAAAAAAATCACTGCTGTTCATGGGGCCCGTTTTCTCCAACTCCGTCAACCCGCTAGCCCTCACAAGGGAAAAAAGGCTTCCCGCCATCTGACACCCCCCCCAAAAAAACCCTTCCCCGGCCCCCTCCAAATTTGGGGGGCCTAAAACTTCACCCCACCCCCCGACCCCTTTGAACAGGCCCCGGGGGGTAGGAGTTGGCATTTGTTCTCTTCCTCAAATGCAAATTACCAGGTCCTTCCTCCTGCCCTTCACTCACTTTTTTCCCCCCCTTTGAGAAACCAACCCTCAGGGCTCTTTTAGCTATTTTCGCCCCCAGACTCGCGGTTCTGTAAAAGCCCCCCGGAAACAACCCCCCCACAATTTTTTGGATCATTTTGCCTTTCCTGGCTCCCCTTTTAAATTTTTACCCTTTTACTGAAATAAACCCCCTCTCATCATGGGGACTTTCACATCCCTATTTTATGACCCCATGTTCCCCCCCCGCCCTCCCGATCCCTTTTACTAACCCCTTTCTAGGGCCCCTGCAGTTTAAATAACTCTCCCACCTACCCAAATATGGGGAAAATCTCAATCTCTAACTTTTTAAAATTCTCCTTAAATCTCTCGGGGTCACAATCCCTTAAATTTTCCCTTTAAATATTTTTCTAAATTTTTCACCCCATCCCCCTGGACACACCCCCCCCGTTTTCCCGTTTTAAAAAATAAACCCCCCTCCATGAAAATCAGGGGGAAATTCCCCAGACGCCATACAGCCCCCACTGCCCCCCCCAAACTCCTTTCCCCCTTTCCCGCCCCCTGACCCGGCGCCCCAAACAATTATAAAGAAAAAAAATTTTCCAAACCACCCGGGCACATTGGCACCGCCACCTAACACCCCCAAGAGTCAGGGGCCACCCACAAACCCTGGCAACCCCCCTCAGAAATCCCCATCTGCAGCGATGTTTCCGGATGTGCGGAGCTCTGTGGGGAGGGAAATCGAAGCTAACCCCGGAAAAAATTTTTCCCCTACAAATTTATGCTCAGGAAATTAAACAAACTGGGCCCCCAAAGGCCAAACCCAAAAATTTAACCCCCCTCATCGCAACCTTAAAAACAAAAACCCTAAAGGCCCGTTTTTACACCAAACCCCTCCCTTCTCAGGCCCCAAACTCAGGCCCCCGTTCCCCTTTACCTCAATTTCTGAAGACCCGGGCCCTCAAATTCTAGGAAAATTACAAAAACCGGCAAAAACCTTTTCTCTTTAAACCCCAAGCAAACAGCCAATTTGGGCCCTCCCCCACCCTCCCCCCCCCTACTCTCAGCCTTGACCCGACGGGCAGAAGAAGAAATTTTCCCGCTTCCCGCTGTCCCCGCCCCCGCCCAACCAAACCCCTCTTGACCCCATTCCCTCCCACCTTGTCCAGTCTATTTCCCCCAGCTTACATCCCCTCACAAACTGGGAATCTGTAAACCCCTCTCTCTCCATGGGATCTTCCCATCTTCCTTTAAACTTTCCCGTTTTTAAAATCCCTTACTGAAAAAGCCCCCTCTGGACCCCCTTTCCCGCGCTGATTTAAATTTCCGCCATCCCTAACCTGCCCTTCATCCCCCAAAAATCCCCGGAACCCCTTGGTTACTTCGCCGCCTGATCCGCTATTCTCTTTCCCCAACTCTCCCTTTTTACCCTCTGCAATTTAGGTTTCCCCCACCCTTTCACAAACCCCGGAAAATGCTCTAGCAAAAGTTCCCTAATGACCTCCCTTTAAAAGCAAAATCTCAAGGGAAAAATACTCATTTCTGCTTCTTTTGGGGTCTCTCGCGCGTTGGGCAAAAGTTTTTTTCCAAACCAAAATTCTCCTCAAACATGGGCCCGCACCATGGGGTCCAGGACACTGTCTTTTGGTTCTAATCTTACCTTTCTAACCGGGTCCTTCAGTGTCTCCCTTTTTCAGGTTTCTAAACCCCCTTCCTCTTCCCCCTTTCCCGTCGGGGGTTTCCCCAGGGGGTCCGTTCTTTGGGCCTTTTCCCCTTTCAATTATACACCCCCATTGGACAAAAACCCTCAGGGAAATTGGGTTCCCGAAACATTCCCACCCCTGATGACACCCAATTATACCCTCCCCCCAGACCTCACTCCTTTCCCCAGCTTTCCACCAGGGACTGCCTGTCCTGGGTGTCTCTTACAACATTTCCTCTTTTATTTAAAATAAAAACCTCACTTAAAAAAAAACTTCTAAATTATCCCACCATTTTACAAAAAGACCCTTTCCCTGCCCTTTCTGTTTTCAGTGGGTGTTTCCCCCCCATAACTTTTAGGCAGCAGGCCCGCTGTCTTGGGGTTTTTACTAGTTTTCCCATCTGTCTTTCACCCCTATATCCAATCCCTTTTCCTGCTCCTGTCCCCCCTGCCCCCTCAAGAAAATCTTTCCCGAAAACCGTCCTTTTCCTCCCCGTTGGAAACAACTCAAAATCTCATTGTTGTTTATTTTAAATTTTCGTTTTCGACTTTTGTTTAAATCCCTTTTTTTATCAGTTTTCCCCCCTGTTTCAAATCCCTTCCCCCTCCAATCCTTTCCCCGAATGGGGAAACAAACCAAAGGCCCTTTTTTTTCTTTCCAGCCGCTATACTGTGCCTCTTCCCTTCCGTTCATCACTGCACGGTTTTCCTACCAGTACAGGGGGTTCCCAACAAAAAACTCCCTCACTCTTTACTCATTTAAAGGGTTTCCAACCCCGCTGGGTCCTCCATAAAATCTCCTCCCTCATCTCTGTTTTTACCCCCCCTACCGGCTTTCTTCCCCGCTCTGCTGATGATACAGGTTTTCAACCCCTCCCTCATCCGAACCTCCATGCCCGTCCCCCAAACTTTAAAAACGTGCCCCGGCCCCGTTTTCTGGAAAATGCTAACCCCCGGGCGATCAGGGGGACACTAGAACTCTCATAGCTTTAAAAAGGGCCCTGGGGAATACATCTTTTCCCCCTCGGGGCCCCACCAGAATCCCTAATGTTAAAAACCCCCCCCCCAACCCCCCCCCCCCACTCCCTAGCGCCCCTCAACTCATTTTTTCCCCGGGACTTTAAAGGGAAAATAAAAGTTTTCTGTTTGGTGGCCAAAGTTCATCCGAATTTACATAAAAAAAACCCCATATTTAAAGTCACAGGCTTTGGGCCATTTTTAAAAACTAGCACTTCTTTTAAACCCTTCGTTTCTTTCCCCTTAAAACCCTAATAGATTGGGAAAGCTTTTTGGAGCAGAGGCCCTCTCACCCGTTTTCTCATCTGTAAAATAGCTTTTTATTGTGCAATGTATTTCTTTTGTCTGTACCCACAACCTCCAAAAATTTTAAAGGTCTGCGGAATATGTTTGGGGCATATAAATAAAGGGTTATTTTTATTATTTAAATTTTTATTTAGTGAGATCTCTAAATTTTGGGCCCCTTTAAAAAATTTAAAAATATTTATTGTGTCCCCCCCAAGCCCTCTTTTTCTAAACAAATAACCCTAATCCCTTGCTAATCTTTCTGGATATTGAGTCCACCCATCCTTTTTTTATTTTTGTTGCCTGCCTTTTACCTGTTCAAGCTCACAAGTCTTTCCTGTGAAAGGGTGCCCAAAAACTGTACCAATATTCCATGTGTTGGTCTAACCAGTGACTTGTAAGGGGGAAAATAATTTTCCCCATCATGGCATCTATGCCCCTTTTTAATACAACCCATGACTATTCCCTTGGGCTGTGCTGCCTGACATTGGCGCTACATTTAAAGTTTAATTTCCACCAGGTTTCCCAATTTTTTTCCCATGTCACTTTTACCCAGCATTTTTCCTTTAACATGTAATCATGTAATGGATTTTTCCTCCCCAGTCATACCCTTGCATTTTCGTTTTAAAACCTCATCTGCCATTCTCGCCCCGGCCTCCAACCCATCCAGATCCCCTTTTAATAACACATTATCCCCTATTGGTTGATTACTTTCAGAGCTTGGATATTGCAAAGATCGATATTCTATGTGCAAATCTCTGTGAAGATCATTTTTGAAAAATTAAAGAGGATAGGACCCAAAAACTGGTCCTGTGGTACCCCACAGTAACAGGTTCCAGTCTGAGTAGACCTTTTTAAATTTCCACCCTTTTTTTTCTATCATGAGCCAGTTTCTTCCCATTGCACACATTTTCCCCAGTCCCAAGCATTCCATTTTTCTTACCAAACCTTTTATGTGGAACAGTATCAAATGCTTTAGAAAAATCCAAAATATGAATCCGTGCCTCACCCCGATCCCGTCAGAAATAACCTCCTCATAAAAGCTATGAGATTATTTGACAGGACCGACCTTCATAAACCCATGCTGGAACCCGGGGTTTTACATTTTTTTTTCAGTGAGATACTCCAGGACAGCATCTCTTAGAAAACCTTCAAACATTTTACCCATATTTTATCTATCACATTACTTAACTCCCTTAGGACACGCGGGTGTATACCGTCAGGGCCTGGGGATTTGTATATTTTAAGTTTTCCAAAGGCGGAGCTGCACTTCTTCCGGGGTTAGACAAGAAACATTTAAGTTGGAATTTACCTCCTCTCTTTGCTCATCAACAGGAAGTCATCCTCCTCGGAAAATACAGTGGAGAAGAAATAGTGTAATGGGTTTTGCTTTTTTTATCATCGCCCTCTGTAGTCTCTCCCTCTGTACTTTTTAAAGGGCCAACATTTTCTTTTTTTATCTTTTTACTATTTATATAGTTAAAAAAAATATTTTGGGGCTACTTTTACTTTCTATTGCTATATGTCTTTCTGTCTCCCACTTTGCTGCCTTAATCATTTTTTTACATATTTTATTTTTTTTCCCTATAGCTTTTTTGTGCCTCTTCACTGCCTCCTGTTTTTTGTAGCTGAAACACTTTCTGTTTTTATTGTTTTTTATTTACATCTCTGTTGATCCACATCGGGTTTTTTTCCTTTTTTCTAAATTATTTTTTTACCATATGGTATGTACCCCTCACAGTGGGCGACTAAGATGTTTTTAAAAAATCCCATTTATTATTTGTTCTGCAATTTTTAAAACACCTTGTCCGAGTCAATTTTGGTTTAGGCCTCTCAAAACAGGATAGAATTAGCTTTTTCCCCCAAATTCAGTGTTTTTGTGGCTCCATGGGCAAAAAGCTTATTGAAGGATAAATGGAAGTTTATTTTATTATGGTCACTATTCCCTAGTTGCCCCTCAACCTGAACTTTTGTTACTCTGTCAGGGCTATTAGTTTTAAAATTAAGTCTAGAAGGCCTTTCCCCTAGTCGGTTCCTGCACCATTTGGGAAAGGGAATTATCTTTAGTTATAGACAAAAACATTTTTTCCTTTCTGAGAGCTACAGGTTTCAGATTTTCCCCAAATTTTATGTCAGGGTAGTTAAAGTCGCCCATAATAACAACCTCATTCTCATTAGTTGCTTTATCTATTTGCCTGAGGAGCATATCTTCTATGGGTTCTGTTATATTTGGGGGCCTATAGCAGACTCCTATTAGAATTATATTACTGTTACTACCCCCATGTATATTCAACATCTATTTTTTGGTTTCAGTCATGGGACCATATTAATTTCTCTACAATTTGTTATAAAGTTTAAATGAATCAACTGCCTTGAGTTAACAGCTCTTTCTGTTTACAACCAATGCTCAGTTCACATGAACATCATCTAAAATTTTAAGCAGCAAGAATAGGACAGTCTGTAGCACTTATTCTTGTGCTAAAAATATTGTATTTACAAAGGAAACCCGTTGGCACACAAAATAAGTAACTGGATTGTGTCAGGATTTGTTGGAATCAGTTTGTAAACAGATGCGTCATAGCCCAGTGTTCGACTGGCCCACCAGAAGTCCAGATGATCCTCCGTAGGGCCGCAAGTCCGACACACCCAGCAGCGCAGACGGCGTGACTGGTACATCACGCCTCTTGCGCTGCTTGCTACCGTGGGCTGTAGGCTTTGGGACCCACTCGGTGGTAGACAGCACAGGTGGCGTGATGTACCGATCATGCCGCCTCAGGTGCTGGGTCCTAGGCCTCGGAGATGCCGGGAGCGTGCATCTTGAAGTAGGCGGCGTGATGGTGTCTTGCCCTCACACCAGACACAGGCTCCAGGCAGGGTGACCTGCTCAGTAGTGTAACGAAGTGAGGCGAGGTAACTTTTTTCTACTTATAATAAACAGGGGGCATATATATACTTATATATACCGCTACAGGGGACAGTATACGGCTACTGAGGGCATGCATATAGCTACAGGTGGCAGTATACGGCTACAGGGGTCATGTATATACATATAGAGGGCTGTATACAGCTACAGCGGGTGTATATATACCTACAGGGGGCAGTCTACAGCTACAGGGGTGTGTATATACCTACAAGGGGCAGTCTACGGTTACAAGGGTCATTTATATGGCTACAGGGGTCATGTATACTGCTAGAGGGTCTTGTATATGCTTACATGGGGCTCTATATACCTACAGGGGATATGGATACCTACAAAGAGCATGTATACCTACAATGGGCAGTATACCTACAGCGACTTCTATATTCCTACAGGGGGGTATGTAAAACCTTCAAGGGGCTGTATAACACCTTCAGGGAGCATATATAACTACAGGGGATGTATATACCTACAAGGGGTGTACCTACTAACAGGTGCTCTATTTACCTACCTACCTACATGGGCTATACCTTGAGGAAGTTTTCTAAATACCTACAGGTAGCTACCCACCTAAAAGGGGCCTCTATATCTACCTACCAGAGGTCTTTATATCTACCTACCAGGAGCCTAGATATGTATTTAGAAGGGTGTTTACTGATCTACCTAACTAGTTTTGGAGGTGTGACTTACCTACTATATGGGGACAAAAAAGCTGAAAATTTGGTACACAAATGGGAGCACTTTTACTGTGTGGGGCACAAAGGGCCATTATTACCATTGGGAGTGCTATAGATGGGGAGATTGTACAGAGGTGGGAATGGTAGAGAAGTGCTGGAAAAATTAGATTAAGATACCTGTGACTTAAATTCTGAAGAGACAAGTCATGGGGGTCGGGACCAGATGGAGAAGATAAGGGAGAGAAAAAAAAGCTCATCAGAGATGGAAATGACTCAACAGAGAAGTCTCCGGTGAGTCCCTGCACATAAATTTACTGTAATCACTTCTAAGTGTGCGAAGCACATGCCTACAACTGTTATGTATGACTATATGGTAGTAATATTGGTTGTAGTGTAATGGTCACTACATGGTAATACATTGTATCATGTATTATTCAGTCACTATGTGGTGGTGATATGTGGTGGTATTATTCAGGCAGTATGTGTGGTAATATGTGGTCATGGTATGGCGATATATGGTCTTATTGGTATTTGTGGTAATATTAGCCTTGGGATACAGGTTCTGTGTAGCGGTATGACCATTATTTAGTGGTTTCAAGCTTAGTAGTTTGTGTTATAGCTTTTTATATACAGGGAGGAAAATAAGTATTTGGTACACTGGCGTCTTTGCAAGTTTTTCCACCTTCAAAGAATGAAGAGGTCTGTAATTTTTATTGTATTGTTGCATGAAATAAGTATCTGATCACTTACCAACCAGCAAGAATTCTGGCTCTCACAACTGTTTGAACTTGGTAACCTGTTTAAACACACTCAACCAACCTCTCCACCATGGCCAAGAGCAAAGAGCTGTTTAAGGACACCAGGGATAAAATTGTAGACCTGCATAAGGCTGGGATAGGCTACAGGACAATAGGCAGCAGCTTGGTAAGAAGGCAACAACTATTGGCGCAATTATTAGAAAATGGAAGAAACACAAGATGACTGTTAATCTTCCCCGGTCTGGGGCTCCATGCAAGATCGTGCCTCATGGGATAAGGATGATTCTGAGAAAGATCAGGAATCAGCCCAGAACTACACGGGAGGACCAAAAATTACTGGTAGTAACGCACTATGCCGTCATGGATTAAAATCCTGCAGGGAACGCAAGGTTCACCTGCTCATGCCAGCATTTTCATCAGTTTGAAGTTCATCAATGACCATCTGAATGATCCAGAGTATGCATGGGAGAAAGTCATGTGGTCAGATGAGACCAATATAGACCTTTTTGGTATCCATTCCACTCACTGTGTTTGAGGAAGAAGAAGAAGAAGGATGAGTACAACCCCAAGAACACCGTCCTAACCGTGAAGCATGGGGGTGGAAACATCATATTTTGGGGGTGCTTTTCTGTAAAGGGGAAAGGATGAATGCACCGTATTGAAGGGACAATGGATGGGACCATGTAGCGTGAGATTTTGGCCAACAACCACCTTCCCTCAGTAAAGATGGGCCATGGCTGGGTCTTCCAGCATGACAATGACTCGAAACACACAGCCCAGGACAATTAAGAAGTAGTTCCGTAAGAAGCATTTCAAGGTCCTGAAGTGGCCTCGCCAGTCTCCAGACCTGAATTCAATTCAACACTAAGCACTCCAGTCCGACACTGGTCTTAACCATCATTTTTCTGAAATGACCAACGGCCATAGTACAAGTGTAAAGAGTGTCTTGGTGGTAGAGAGACATATAGTTGATTAACTTTTATTGTTAATGCTAGAGGATGCTGTAAACATATTTGTTCATCAAGACCTGTGCTGATAAACCTAACTATTTAGCATTTCCTGTAAAATTAGCTTTAGAAGGAAATCGTTACAATGTGTGTATGGTGTCTGCATACTGTCAGTGTGGTGTATACATGTATATGTTGATTACGTGCAGTGTTTATATGTATGTGATTTATGTGTGCTTGGGTGTATGTACAATAAGTGTAATATGTAGATTTGTACAATTGATTTATGTATGTACATATGTATGAACCAATGTGTGCTGGGCCCTGAATAATACTTCGGTGCCAAGTGGCCCTTATTCTAGATTTTACTACGGGCCTTTATGACTTTTTTTTTTGTATGTCTTTCAAATAATGGAAAAGGAGAAGTGAAGGTAACCTCCTCCTATCCCGATCTGTATCTTTAAACATTTACCCAACAGGGGGGGTTTCCAGCTGTATCTTTACAGTTTCCTGTTCAAACGTCTTTCAATTGCATTAAAAATATCTACATTTGAATGTTAGAAAAGTATATTCTTCTCCCTTGCAATAAGTGTTAGAAATAAAAACATAGGTTGTTAAATGGCTAGCTATTTGGATGCAGGCTAAACAGTCAAATAGGTTTACATAGATATTTTTTAACAGTGCTGTTACATCAAATGATAAAGATATGAGAGACGTAATTTCATATAGTTTGCTGCAATAAAGACTTTTGATAGTAAAGCAGCTCATAAGCAGACACTTCACTAGCAGGAGGTGCAACAAAACATGAAAATATGGATTTTGCAAATGCGCTTGACTTATTTATGGACTGGAGCATTTTGCCCTGTTTTTTGTGCTTTTGTGGGTTCCTTCTGTGATTCTTCACAGTGGTTAAATTTCATATCGCTGGATTGCTTATTGCTATCTTGGGATATAACACAGGCCTGCTGTGCAGTTGTTTCTGAAGAGGACCATTGTGTCATAATCCAAGACAAGAATTAGAAAACAAATAAAAAAAACAAAAAAAAAAATATACCATAAGTAATTAAGGCTCAAATATAATTTCTATTGTAAACTCCTAACTCTAGGTAAAGGCTTCTCTGATGGACAAAAAGATTTATCATTGTGTAATGAGAGTGAGAATATCCTTGGTACTTAAATTAATTGCCAGTTTGTACCATCTTTGCCTGCTGTAGAGGGATTCAGACATTCACTCTTTACATCCTAAAGTTCGCTCTTGTGCAATATTTCCATTTGGCAGATTTGCAAGACTTTTTACCAGAAAGACAACTCCCTTACACTTAACAAGCTTTTCTGTCGGGTTTTTCTGGAACGGCAGTTTTTTTTGGGATAGTATTTTTTCATGGGGCTTGTGGTTGTGCAGTTTTCTGGGCTAAAAAAACCCCACATTTCCCCGGTTTAAATTTGCAGTTGCAAATCTGGACTAAAATGTGTGAAATTTAGGTGGACTTGTATGAAAACTATCTAGTCTAAGACTTTCTCTGTTGCCCGTAGCAACCAATCAGTGCTCCCCTTTAATTTTTCAGGACTATTGAAATGAAAAAAAGCCCTTTTTTGGTTGCTATGTGCAACAAAGAAAGTCTTAGACCTGGACAGTTTTCATACATGTCCCCCCTATGCTACTTCTACACAGCTCTGGTTTTTGTTTGAATTCTCGACGGGTTCAGTATTTAAAATCTGCCGAAAATCCGACTGTAACCAGTGGCCCATAGACAGCAATAAAAAATCGGTGCTGTAGTCTACACAGCGCGGATTTTTTTCCGACTGGATTCCAGAACATGTTCTGTCTTCTGCCGGATTCCCATCCGATTCCCTTACACTCAATTTACTAGGTCAAAGGGAAATCCGAACACTGACCGTGTTTATTTTTTTGCGCAAGTCTGCGCAAAAAACCCATGGTACAGCGATGTTAAAATGCCGTTGGATTTTGGACGGTATTTTAACACAGCTTTGTAGATATAGTCTTAGTGCATATTTTTAGTGCAGATCATGTAAATATTAAAATAATAAATATACAAAACGAGATTTGTTACAAATTTACGCTATGGGTTTAGCTACAGATCTTGAAAGTTTCCCCAGTGAAACAGACAACAATAAAATTGCATTGTAGATCTGTTGGAGATTTTGACTTCGTCTCTGATCAGCAGCCCCCCCCCCCCCCCCCCCCTCCCGCACGTACTATACAATCGTATTATACACACTGGGAGACAACGCGTAATCCATAGCTCTCTACGAGAGCTATGAATTACCGTAATTGCGGCACGCATTTCGCCGCGTATAAAGTTCAACACGCGCCGAAATACGCAGCAATTTAAGCCGTGTGAACATACCCTTAGGGTTATTGTTTTATTGAAAGGTAAACCAAGCCTCTGTGCTGTTGGGAACTTTGAGCAACACAGATATTGTTTTGCACCCTTCTCCAGACTTGTGCCTCCACACAATTCTGTCTTTGAGCCCCTCATAACTTTATTTTTGCTTGGATATGCATCATCAGTTATTAGGTCTCATATAGATAGGAGTGTGTTTTTTTAAATCATGTCCAGTCAAGTGAATTTACCACTGATATACTCCAGTCAAAGGATCTGGTACTAATGTCCATATTAAATTTGAGCTTTTCGTTTTTAACCCCTTACTGACATTGGACGTGCCCATACATCCAAGCAGGGAAGGTGTTCCTGCAAGTGGACATATAGGTACGACCTGGACATCGTGCAGGCTCACAAGCAGGGCTCACACGATTACAGCATCGAACCAGCTGTTTATTACAGCTGGTCCCATGCTATGCATTGCCCACAGCTGGAGCCCACTCTGGTCGCGGGCGGTTAACCCTTCAGCTGCTGTAGTCAATCACGATCAGGGCAGGTAAGGAAAAGAAAGAGAAAAATAAGCTCCCTCTGCCTAGCAATTCGGAAGCCTAACAAAGGTTTCCGGGCTGCCTGTGATGTCACTACACCAGGGCTTAGTGGTTGACAGTTACAATGAAGAGCAGTACTGCTGTAGAGTGTAACAGTGATCTAAAGATCACTAATACAAATTCCCTATGTGGACAAGTAAAAAAAAATGTGAAGAAGTAAAAAAAGGGAAAAAGTAAAACACAAAAAATAAAATTAAATCCTGCATATCACCATTTTCCCGTTTACAAATGGCAAGATGAAAAATAAAGTACGCATATTTAGTTTTGTTGTGTGCGTAACCCACACCGTAAAAAAAAAGAAAACAGTCACAGAGTTATGATTTTTGTTCATGCCGCAGGACATGAAATGGAATAAAAAGTGAGCAAAAAGTTATATGAACACCAAAGTTTTACCAATGCAAACATCTGTCCATTCCACAGAAAAAAAATAACCCAAACACAGCTCTGAATATGTAAAAATAAAAAAAAAAGTTCTGGCTACCAGAAAATAATGATGCATAAATATTGCTTAACACAACAGAAATACTTTAAAGCGCTATAACATAAAAAAACAAAAAACCTACATAAATTGGGTATTGCCATAATCCTGTTAAAAATAAAAAAACCACTACTAGGGTTTCAGTATTTTCTTCACCTGGCTTCCAAAAAAGCGAATTTAAAAGCGATCAAAATGTCCTGAGCCCCTCAAAAATTATCCCAATGAAAATTTCACTTCATCCCACAAAAAAAACAAGCCCATGAAGCGCCGTACACAGAAAAATCAAAAAGTTATGGCTCTGATATTATGTCAATGCAAAAATGTGTTTGTGTTTTTATGTGTAAAAGCAGTAAAATATAAAAAAAATACACAAACTGGGTATTGGCTGTAATATTATAGACCTGCTGAGTAAAGCTAGCGTGTTTTTTATATAGCATATGGTGATTGCTGTCAAAAATAAAATACACTACCATGATTGCTGCATTTTATTTATTCCACCTCCCAAAAACCTTGATAAAAAGTAATTGAAGCATCATATGAACCCAATAATGGCACCAATGAAAATGGGCACTGCTCTCCAAAACACAAGCTCTTAATCAGCTCCATATACAGAGAGATAAAGTTATGGCTGTCAGACTATGACGACATAAAAATGCAATTTTTTACAAATGCGTTTCTATTGTATAAAAGTTATAAAACATAAAAACTATATAACATTTATATAATTGTAATTGCCTGCTCCATGTCATCCAAATACTTTTCAAAATTAAACTCCTCATCTGATGAGGCTGAAGATAAGGTAGCAGTAGCACTATTCATCTTGCTCTTGGCACTGCACTGAACTAACTATACCAATTTACACAGCCCTGCCTCCAAGCCACATCAGAACTGGACTGGTCTCTAAACAAAAAAATATTATGCTGCAAAATTTTTTGAAAATGTGAAAAATTACCGTATATACTAGAGTATAAGCCGACCCGAGTATAAGCCGAGGCACCTACTTTTGCCCAAAAAAACGGGAAAGCTTATTGACTCGAGTATAAGCCTAGGGTGGAAAATTCAGCGGCTACTGGTGAATTTTAAAAATAAAAATAGATACCAATAAAATTACATAGGCAGTTTAGGCAGGTATAGGTATAGGTTTCAAGACAAAAAAAAACACTTACCTGGCTCCCCGCTGCTCCGCCTCCCGCGCGCTCTCCTCGGTCTTCTCGGCACAGGCGGGTGATGTCATCAGGCCGCGCACGCAACGTGATGACACACGCTGCCTGTGCCGGAAACTCCGGACGGCCGCGAGTTTGCGGCCGCCAAGAGTCCACTGCGGAGCACGGAGCGCTCGCTCTCTGCTCCGCAGTGTTATCTCTTCTCCTACATGCGCTCCGGAGGAGTCGCATGCAGGGGACGAGATCGCTGACAGCGATGGGCCCTCGCAGCGCCCGAACACTGTCAGGTATTCGGCCTTCAGTTATATGCGCTCCCTGTCAGAAAGCCTGCACCAGTAAAGGGTTAACCACTTAGCCTGAAAACGCCTTAATGGCCAGCTAACTTTTCCATTTTTGCCTCCCTGAGTTTCAACAGTCATAACTTTTTTATCTTTTCAGAGACGCAGCTATATGAGGACTTGTTTTATGTGGGAGAAGTTGATTTTTTTTATTTGGTATATATAGAAATTACCGTGTAATTTAAAAAAAAAAATTGAGACATGAATATTTCTGCGTGAAGTTTTTTTTACACCATGCATATTTCACACTAAATAATCTGTTACATTAATTCTACAGGTTACTACGGCAGTGTAGATAATATATGTAAGGGTTTTTTTCATGTGTAATATATGCACAATAATAATTTAAAATTTTAAAATATTTATATTTATTTTATTACTTATTTTATTATATTTCCACACTTCTTTATGTTTTACATTTTTTTAATCCCATTAAAAGATACCTATTTTTGAACTTTTTACTACACTTAACAATGTATTAGCATATTCCAGTATGTTAATACATTACATTCTTTGTCAGTATGACACAGGCTGCTATCATGGTAACACAAAGTGTGCCCTGACAACAGACTTACTATGCAGACAGCCCTAAGTCTACTCTAGGTCTCCAGGGCTGACTGTACAGATATATTACAGGATCCATCAGGCACTGGAAATCCCCTCACCCCATGTGGTGGGGAATCCCCTTTGATCATGCTGTGCTTACGGAACACAGCAATCAAAGTGTTAAACAATGAGGATCTGAGGCTTATTCTGATCTTGGCCCCGTGCCAGAGCTGTATAGGTAAAGCAGTTAACTACAACTCCTATACTAACACAGCTGTGGCGCTGGGTGCGCAACCCCCCTCTGAAGGCAGCAACATCTTATAGCATCAAAAGACAGTGGGCAATAGTTAAGGTTTAGAAATTTGCAAAAATTTGTCATTATGGGATACTGAGTGCAGAATGATGGGGAAAACTTTTTTTTTTTAATTTAAGCCTCAACATAGCAAAATTAAAATATAAAAAGGGAAAGACTCTAAAGGCATGTTCACACGGCTTAAAAGGGCCTATTTTGGGGGCGTAATTTTCGCGCCAAGTGCCCAATTACGGGGAAACGGGCCCCCTTCATTTTGGTAATTCCCTTCTATAGGCTATGGATTACGTTCCTTTCCGCCCCCGGGGAAGCGCCGGGGGGGGGTAATTTAATGTAATTTCTAGCCGTATACGCGCGGGACAGTGTTTTCTATGGGGCCGGCGAAGTGCCCGGCCCCCCCGCTAACTCCCCCCCTCCCGCCCCCCGGGCCCCCCGGCTAATTGGGGGCTAAATTAGCCCCAATTAAGCCTGTGAACATGCCTAAGGCATGTCTACACTGCACAGAAAAACTCCCTTTTTTTTAGGTTTTTGTTTTCTAAAAAACGTGGAAAAACACTTAATCATCTCCCCTAGACTCTATTGTAAAAATGTCCTGCTGTTACATGAGTTTTTTTTGTCGTTTTTTTTTCTGGTCGTATTTTTTTAAAAGCTCTAAAAAACGGCGAACAGGGGGAGAAAATTTACTCAGGAGTCATGGAAAGCGCCGGGCGTCTTTTTTTTGATTTTTTTGGCCATTTTCGCGGGTTTTTTCCGCAATTTTTAATGAAAAACCCTCCCCCGGAGACCCCAAATCCCACCTTTGGGGGTAACAAAGGTTTTTATCTAGTGTTTAGGAATTTTTATCGACAAATTTAAATCGGCAAAAGGTTTTTATGGGGATGGAATTTCCAGATCATGCGTAAATTTAAAGGGTTAAAAAATTTTCATCATCTATTAAAATCGGCCTTTTTCGGGGTTCCCGTAAATTTTTGGCGGCCAGAAATAGATTAAAAATAGGGAGGGTAGTGTGTGTGCGACGTCAACTGGATGTTATGGTTTGGGTTTGGTGGAAAAATCACATGACCTCGTTTTAAAATAGAACAGCGTTTCCCGTTTCGCCTCAGTGTCTCTAGCGTCTCATGGGATAGGGCCTGCGCTCTGCCCTTGGGCCCAAAAAGCTCGCAAATTAGTCATTTTTGCACAGAGAAAACCTTTTTCTATTGCTGTTTATCCCTTTCCCAAATTTTGTTTGATTAGGATTTTAAAATTTTATGTGTTAGCTTGAGATTTTACAGCAGCATCTACCGTGTAAAATTTACGGCGGTGGGGCGGGGGGGGGGGGGGGCCCCGGGGCGAAAAAGACAAGCTCTATCTATAAGGGAAAACTGGGTAAAATTTTACCAAATTAGTGTAGACATTGTAAAGGGGAAAATCTTTTATTAAAAAGTTTGCTATTGAATATTTCCTGGATATTTTTGGGAGCCCGAACTTATATTGGGTAACATCATTTTAGTAACTGAGGTCTCTTTGTTGCTGCAAAACTCCAATTTTTTTTATCAGTAACATTTCAGTAGGTGTTCATTTTTAATTTTACCCATTACAACCCCCTGATGTTGATATATCCCCCTTGCATTAAATTACAATCCAGCAAATTTTTATCACACGGGGTTTGTTGCCAAAATTTCCGTGATCGTCGAAAAAAATCAAGTTATGTTTTTTGACTTTTTTCGCCCCGACTGTTCATTGCGCAAACATCTACTAAATCTTAAACAGCAATTCTTTTCACCACAGGTGAATTGAAAAATCAAAAAAAATAGTTTTTTTAAAACCCAAAAATAACAGTTAAGTGTTTTTTTTACTTTTGCGCACCAGCATGTTCATTGACGCGCATCCCGAAATCTTAAAAAAAAGAATTCTATATTCACCACAGGGGAATTTAAAGGGGCAAAAAAATACCGTTTTTAACCCAAAACATAACGTTACGTGTTTTTTGACTTTTGCACACCCCCCATTGTTCATTGAGCAGCATCCAGTAAAAACTTAAAAACAATTCTTATTCACCACAGGTGAATTGAAAGGGGAAAAATACCGTTTATATACCAAAAAAAAAAGAAACGAATAACAGTCCCTTTTCCCGGCACTTTTTAAATTGGGATCGACAGGTTTAACCTTACCCCCCGGAGCCGTTTTTGGGCCCCTCTGACAGAGCCCCATTTTTGAAATTGCATGTGTACTTTTGTGAGAATAACTTTTTTGACCTTTTCCCCCCATCCATGTGTTCAGAGATTTTTTTCTCGTGACACTTGTTTTTTAAGATAGTAAGAAATTTTTTGGGCCAAAAATGATTTTTTATTTTTGAAAAATATCAAATTTTGGTGAAAAAATTTTAAAAAAATTTTCCAATTTCAAACTTCAAAAAATTTTTGCTGTAAGACAGATATTATTCCCCTCAAAAAAGTTTATAAATACATCTCCCCAAAGTCTGCTGTAGTTTTGGGATAATTTTTTTAATGTCTTTTTTTTTTTACGACATTAGGGGGTTATAAATTAAAAAGTAATTTTTAAATTTTCAAGAAAAATTTGCAATAACAATTTTTAGGGACCAGTCCAGTTTAATAATAGATTTTTATTTTGGATTTTCCCAAAATTTTTAACATTTCAAAACACATAAACACTTTGCAAATGGGGTACAAAGAAGGTACATTAAAAAAAAGACATTGGAGATTACATCAAAAAGAGGAAGTAA
>JAODAL010046170.1:0-31201 GCA_025379985.1 Phyllomedusa bahiana | reverse complement strand
TAACCTTTGAAAATTTTGGTGTGCCCTAAAAAATAACTAAACATTCACCCAAATCAATGTCAAAACCCCGCGGGAAAAAAAGGTGAGTACCCCCTTTAAGTAAAATGGAAAAATTTGGGCTCCATTTTGCCTTTTTCCCTCTAAAATTTCCCCATGTAAATCATTAGTTTTAAAATTTTTAGATGGGAAAAATCGTTTCAACGAATTTAAAATTTCTTTTTAAAAATTTCCCAGGAAAACTTCGGTTCGGAAATGAATCAAAATTTTTGGGGGTACTTCGCGTGAACGAATTTGTGTTTTGGGATTGTAAAAGGCGCGAGCACAGGGCTTTACAGGGGGGCAAACCCCACCTTTTGGGGAGGAAAAAAGGGGCATACCCCTACTTTACATATGCAGAGATGAAGCAAAACCCAAAAACCGGGCGGTTTTCTGGGGACTCACCGCACAAATATAAGTCCGATCGCGCCCGCGGGACCCTCATCCCCCGTTTCACTGAAACGATTAGGGAAGGGCTGCCGGCGGCTGTTTTGTGAAAATCTCTTACTAAAGAACTCTTTTTTATACAGCGATTTTTGGGGGTTGCCCACTTGTCTCAGAGACTGCTTCTCTTAACGTTCTTTTTCCTGTTTTTTGGGAAATTGGATTTTAATTTTCAGTGGCGTCCAGTGCAGCGGGCATAACATTTTAATGCTTCTCTCACACACATTAAAAATTACCCCAAGGGGTTTTATCTAACCTGTTCCTGTTGTATTCATTTAAAGAAACAGCGTTTCCCAATAAAAATAACATTTAAAATTTTTGGGTTTTCCCAATTCTTTTGTGCAATTTACTTCCGGGGGTTTAAATTTAAGCGTTTTTTTCTGCTGTTGTGGTGACTAAAAGAAACCGTTTTTTTCCCATCCCATAAAAGACATTTGCCTGTAGCAAAAATTCACCCCCAAAGGGGTTAAAATAAAAATTTTTCGTTTTTCTGTCCCGAAAATAAAAGCCATCTTAACACGTTTACAAAGCGGGTAGTTTTTGGGTTTTGCCCCAAAATATTTTGCGCAATTTAAAACCCGGGGATTTAAATTTAAGCGTTGTTTTTTCTGTTGTGGTGATTTAAAAAAACCGTTTTTTTCACGCCCAAAAAAAGCCATTTTGCCTGTAGCAAAATTTCACCCCGAAGGTTAATTACAAGTTTTTGCCCTTGCTGTTACCGAAATAAAAACCCATTGTAACATGCTACAAAGCGATAGTTTCTGGGCTGCTCAATTCTTTTGCGAAATTTTTAAAACCCGGGGGTTAACCCAAGCGTTTTTCGGGTTTGTTGTGGTACTAAAAAAAACCCGTCTTTTTAAATCCCAAAAAAAGACATTTTTCCCTGTAGCTAATTCACAACCAAAGGGTTAATTCAAGTTTTTTTCTTGCGTGAAACCGAAAAAATACACGCCATTGTAACACGCAAAAAAACGGGTAGTTTTTGGTTGCTAAATTTCTTTCCCGAAAATTTTACATCCGGGGGTTAATTTAAAAGGTTGTTCTGTTTTTTGTGGTGACTAAAAGAAACAAATTTTTTTTCACCACCTTTAAAAAGACATTTTCCCTTAGCATAATTCATAACGGAAATTAAATTTAAAAGGGTTTTTTCTCTTCTGTCCACCGTAAAATACCGCCATAGTAAACACGCTACAAAGTGGTATTTTTTTGGTTGCTAAATTTTTTTTGAAAACAATTTAAAAATCCAAGGATTAACTAAGAAATTTTCTGCATTTTGGTACTTAGTAAAAAAAACGTTTTTTTTAAACCCCCAAAGAAAAATTTTTGCCTGCGGGCAAAATTCATATCCAAGGGTTTAAAATTAAAACCCTTTTTGTGCTTTTACATTCAAAAAATACCCCAGTTTTTTTTTAAAACGAAAAAACAAAAAATTTTTTCCTGGCCATTTTTGAAGCGAAATTTTTATATCCAAGGTTACCCAAGTTTGTTACGGGGTTTTCTTTTGGAGTCAAATACAGGGTGTGAAAATTTATCATATACAGATATTTTTCATAAAACCCTTTTCCCCTTACATTTTAGAACAAACAGAAATGTCAGACAGAGAGGGGGCAACTCTTCACCTGCAGGGGAAGAGGCACAAACATTCCGGGAAAGCAGGCCCAGGTCCAGCACAAAAAAGGGGGAAACCTTTCCGCAGAAAGGGGTCACTGGGTGAGGCCACGATGTCGCTGTCATCTAGCGCCTTTTTTGTTCAAAAAACCCCCAATGGTTTTTGATTGGTTGACTGGGTTACCCATTTCCCCTCCCAATACATCTGACAACCCCAGCCAAGAGTTTTTGGTGGAATCGTCCCAAAAACAACCCTTAGTTTGGGCCATTCTCGGGAGTGGGTCAGCGGGCCCTTTGCCTGGCCTCAACCCGCCTCGTCCTATCCGGGTTTCCCCAGCCAGAGATCCCACAATGGTCTGGGGTCACGCCAAAATTTAAAGCGAGGATGAAACAATTTTAGGGGGCAATTCCCCAGTTCCTTGGCAGGGGAAAATGGGGGCCAATATCCCCTGCCCACTTGGGAGAGGCGGCAAAGTATAAAATCTTAGAGTGGCATGGGAGGGGCTGTTGGGGAGGGGTTTGCTTCTGCATACCAAGAAACCCGGGGATGAGGACAGCAGTGACGAGGGAAACCCAAATAATGATATGTACCACCGGGGTTACTGGGACCCGGGGGTGGCAAGGGGGTTCATCATCGTCAGGAGAAGAGGGGTCAGCTTTTCCCTCAGGCAGCGGGGCAGCCACAAGTGGGGGTTTTGTGGCCCCTGAGTCAAACGGGTAGCAGCAAATTGGGGGGTCCGGGGGCCAAAACGGCCCGGGGTAAAAAACCCACCTTTTGCCCGTCCTTTCAAGGGGGGGAGGGGCACAGGGGCTTTTTACGGGGGGAGGGGGCGGCAGTATCCCCTCCCGTGCGGGCGGGGTTTGAGGGGGGGGTAAAATCAGCTTTCTCGGGGGGTGTTTTGGCGTTTTTGGCATATTCAAAAACCGGAGGAGCCCCAATATGGGGATATTTTAGAATCGTTAAACAGAAAGTGGGAAACGTGGGCCAAAGGGGCTAACCGTTGGCAAACCAAAAGGCCCTGCCCCAACACCATTTCAGCGTCAACCCCTCCGGTGGCCTTGGGGAAAAAAGTTTGGGTCAGATGTTGGGGGTCCCCTTTCCCGCCACAGCAGCAAAAGCAGCATCCTCCAGTTGGGGAAAAGCAAACCAAAATTTCAGCCATTTAAAGGCTCCACCACCTCTCAGAAGGAGCTTTTTTCCTTTGACATCAACCCCCGGCCAGGGGTTTTCCCCCTTCTCGGGTACTTTATGGCGCCAGCGTCGTTTAAAACGAGGCGATTCCCAAAAAGACAACAATATGCCTCCCCAAAAATCCTAAGGTGGGAGAAGGGTTACCTTTTCCTGCCAAGTTGTTTGTACTGCAGTCCCCTTTCCCCTTTTCCCAAAAGGGTACTCTGCACCTGTCAGAGAAAATAATGGGCTTTTGCCGAGCCGAGATGGGAGTTTCCCCCAACCATAAATTTTTTTTCCAAAAAAAGGGAGTAAACCCGCACTTTTCCCTAAATATGTGAACCCGAAGGTGGGGCCAGTTCCCTTTAGGGTTAAACGTTTTTTCCAAGGGGCACGGCCCGCGGGCTTTTTGGGGCTTAAAAAACGGTCAGGCCATTTCATGTCCCCTTTTCGGCCCACGGGTGAAAATTTCCCTTTTTCCCGCCCAGGACACCAACAACTTTTACAGGAAACGCCGCTTTTTTTCCTCCATTTTTGTCAAACTCAGCCCTGCCCAAATTTCCGCCCCTCTCCTCCCCCCACCCCCACCAAACCCCTCAGCCCCACAAATACGCTCCATCCAAAAACATGTGTAAGGCACAGCGGTGGGCCCGCAGTTTTTAAAACCTGGCTTGCCTCGGGGAAAAAGAAATCACAACCGGGGGGGAACTGCCCCCGCGTCATTTTCAGCAAGAAATCGATTGTGGGTTTCTCCCCGCCAACTGCAAATCGGGGGGCCATTGGGGATGGGAAAAGGGAGTAACATGATTTCCGGCCGGGAAAACCCAGGAAGGGGGTGGTTTCCCTGGGCCCCCGCATGGCGCATTTTTCAACTGGTTTTTTGACAAGCCTGAAGTCTTTTCCCCCGATCTTCAGAAGGGTTCTAAAATGGCCAGGGAAAATGGCAAAGGGACTTCTTCCATTCCTACAAAGCCGGAAAAAACCCCCTTTAGTTTTCAGCGGCCCGAAAAACCCGCCTTCCCCCAAAACACTTCCCGATATTTCGATGGTTTTTTTTCCCCCTGTTGGGGAAATTTCCCGCCTGAAAATGTTGGTCCACTTTATGAAACAGATAAACCATTAAGGGTTTTTTGATGACCAGGGGACAGGAGGACTCCCCTGTGAAACTTTGATGTCCCAGTGGCAGCTCAGCTGAAACGCCGTTTTTTGGGCCTTTTCGAGGAGGACGTTATTTTGCAGTCGCCAGGCTACGGATAATAACGTCATTCCACTGCTTCATGTTCGGAACAGATGCAAAAAAATTGTTTGGCAGGGGGGGGAGACTGGGCGACAATCCCGGCCAATAGTCCGGGGGGGACAAAAATGGAGGAGGGGGGAGGGGACTTTGGGAGCGAACATTGTCTGGTAAATGAGTGGATTTTCTACCAGGTGACAAAGAGGGGAGCAGAGAGCTGAGGGCTAGAGGGAAATTAGGAAGCGGGGGCAATGCCCCAAGCACCGTGGCGTATACAGTGGAGAGGAGGAGGGAGCCCCTCGGAGTCACTTGGAGATGGCCCGCAGATGCTGTTTTTCCCTGGCTAGTGAAAAACCGAATAGTCACAACCGGAAGGGGGTTGACTTTTTTGCACTCCCCCCTATTGGACCAATTCCCGGCCAAAAGGGACCCTTTTTCCCACAATTGAGAGGGGGGACAAGCTAAAAATTACTATGGGGAAATCCCCCGTAGTCTTTGGCCGCTGTATGTGGGGCAGTCCCCCCCTCTGACGGGGACAAACCGGGGGGGGTTTTTCAGCCTTTTTCACTACTACCCGGGGCCGCGGGGGAAGGTGGGGGTGGGGCATACAGCTCATCAGCAAAACCCTGTTTTAGTCACTATACAGCTTCCTTCCCCGCCTAAAAAGGAGGGCAGCGCCAGCGGGCAGCAGAAAACCCGGGACAGCCCCCTGAACCAACAGGTGGTGGCCTTTTGGACAACAATCTGCCACCCCATTTAAAATCTGGACTATGGGCACCAAACTGGGGGTTTTGGCCGCAACTTCCCGAGTTTGCAGGGGAAAGCTGCCTGCCCCCCAGTAGTGTGCACCAGAGCGGGGTTCAGTGCGGCGGGGCCATCTTTTCCCTAAAAGAACCCCTTGTCCGGGGAAATGTGGAATGACTGCCCTTTGTAAAGATGAACGGGTGGATCTGCCAGATTTCCACACACCAAGCCTTAGGCATAACTACATCAGCCATGACGCCACCCAAACTGTGAGGAAAGAGTCTGGGTTCAAACTACTGCCTCGGCCACTATTTTGAGCCGCCACCCCCTTTGCCACATCTTTTACAATTTCCCCATCCCCACCAACCTCTTTACCAGGGACTGGTTTTTGCCACCCACCCCACACTCGTCTTTGCCACTTTATGCCCCATGCTCGCTGCTTTTGGGGGCCGTGAATCCACATGTACATTGTCCCCCTCTCTGCCCTTATGCTGCTGCCACCGTCACCTCTATCCTGTCATTGGCCATCGGGGCCCCTACAAATGTTTTGCCACCTCCAAAATGTCATTGTGCCATGTTGACCTAATGCGCTGTGGGGCGGGGCCCGTGCCCTCCCCACTGTTTCATTGTGCCACTCTGTGGCCTACTCCTTTTTTTGCCGCCTCCAGATGTCTTTGGCCATTTTCCTGACCTCATCCCTGCTGCTGCCTTGACCCTCCACACGGTCTTGTGCCATTGTGGCCTACCCTTTTTTTTGCAACCCCAGAATGTCATTTCCACTTCTTCCTCATGCTGCCCACATCAACTCCACCTCTGCATTGTGCCACTCTGTGGCCTACCCAGTTTTTGCCCCCTCCGAATGTCTTGTGCCATTTGCCTGCCCTCATGCTCAGCTGCCGTGCCCTCCACACTGTTCATTGTCCCCTCTTTTCCACCCTGTTTTTGCCCCCCCAAATGTCATTGTGCCACTGTTGCCCTCATGCTGCTGCCGCCGTCACCTCCACTCTCTGTTTTTGTGCCACTCTGTGGCCATTACTTTTTTCCCACCTCCAGAATTTTCATTGTGCCACTCTCTACCTATGTGCGTGGGCTGCTGTGGTGCCCTCCACACTGTGTCATTGTGCCATCTGTGGGCTTACCCCTTTTTTTTGCCACCCCAGAATTCATTGTGCCACTCCCTGATCTCAGCTGCTGCCGCCGTGACCTCCACCGTGTCATTGTGCCACTCTGTGGCCTACTCCTGTTTTTTCCGCCCCAAATGTCAGTATCCACTGTCTGACCTCATGCGCGCCACCTCACCTCCACTCTCTTCATTGTGCCACTCTGGGGCCTACCCATTTTTTTGCCACCCCCAAATGTCATTGTGCCGCGGGCCTGACCTCATCTGCTCTTGCCTACCTCCCACTGTTCATTTGCCACCTGGGGCCAAAACCTTTTTTTGCCCCCTCCAGTGTCATTGTCCCTGCCTAAAAAAAAACCTCATGCGCTGCTGCCGTACCCCCACACTGTGTCATTGTCCCCTGTGGCCTACTCCTGTTTTTGCCACCTCTAGAATGTCATTGTGCCACTGTCTGACCTCATGCTGCTCCCTGCCGTGACCTCCACACTGTGTCATTGGGGCCACTCTGTGGCCTACTCCTGTTTTTTGCCACCTCCAGAAATGTCATTGGCCACTGTCTGACTCAATGCTGCTGCTGTAGCTGCTGCCGTAACCTCCACACTGTGTCATTGTCCCACTCTGTGGCCTACTCCTTTTTTTTTTGCCACCTCCAGAATGTCATTGTGCCACTGTCTGACCTGAAGCTGCTGTGGCTGCCGCCGTCACCTCCACACTCTGTCACTAATGTTGCCACCTGAGCTCTCAGCTTGTTTTTTTCCAGCTTTCGCTGGCATGACTTTATCAGGCTATATTACCGCTTGAGTTTTTTTGGTCATTTTTTCCCCTCTTAAGTGCCCAGGGAATTTTATAGTGAAACATTCTAAGAGCGGCGCAAGCCCATGTGCGTGTCATACTAAAACAAAACATTTTATGAAGACCAAACCAAGCTCCCTCTGCATATTTAAGCATGACACAACATTCTATAGCACCCTGCAGGCTCTGTGCAGCCTGGAAATATCTTTCTTTTAACGGTTTCGTCCCAAAATTAAGTGGGAAACCGAATTTAATTTTGTCGGGAAATTCGGCGAAGTGACCGAATCGAATTTTTGAGAAATTCACCCATCTCTAGTTACAATGTATCAGGTGTGAATGGGGAGCAGGTGTGTTTAATTTGGTGTTATTGCTCTCACACTCTCTAATACTGGTCACTGGAAGATCAACATGATACCTCATAGCAAAGAATTGTCTGAGAATCTGAAAAAAAAAAAAATTACTCTACATAATGATGGCCTAGGCTATAAGAAGATTGCCAACACCCTGAATCTGAGCTGCAGCACGGTGGCCAAGAACATATAGTGGTTTAACAAGACAGATTCCATTCACAACAGGCCTCGCCATGGTCGACCAAAGAAGTTGAGTGCACATGCTCAGCGTCATATTCAAAGATTGTATTTTCAAATTAGACATATGAGTGCTGCCAGTATTTCTGCAGAAGTTAAAGGGGTGGAGGTTCAGCCTACCAGTGCTAAGAAAAGGGCTGTAACTACCAGGATAGCAGACATAGCATAACAGTTCACTGCCAGCGAGGTAGAGCTGTGGGGCCCGGTGCATCGTGTCTCTGAACACCCAGAACCTCTGTCAAGAGCGTTCAAAGTCGTCAGCCCATAGTGCTGATGTGGACCGCGCGATGACGTCACATCATTACACCGCCCATGCCGAGTACAGAGACTGGCTGGCCGGGAGCGCCTCGCATCGTGGGAGCATGAAGAGAGGTAAGTAAGCTGTTTCTTATTTTTTTTTTTTACATTAATAAAGCCTTATTAATCTAAGCTCTGCCTACCTATATGGGGCCCCTATAACTACCTAAACCCTACCTGTCTACCTACATGGCCCTGATATCCTACTTTAACCCTCCCTGCCTATCTATATGGGGCCCCTATAGCTACTTAAACCCTGCCGTCCTATCTATATTGCCCCTGCACCCTACCTAAACCCTGCCTGTCTACCTATATGGGGCCCCTATAGTTAACCAAACCCTGCCTGCCTACCTATTTGGCCCCTCTTACCCCCTAAAGCCTGCCTACCTATATGGGGTCCCTATAGCTACCTAAATCCTGCCTACCTATCTATATTGCCCCTATAACCCACCAAACTCTGCCTTCTCTACCTATATGGCCCCTATAACCCACCTAAATCCTGCCTATCTACTGATATGGCCCCCTTAGGTACTTAAATCCTGTCTGCCTACCTATATGGCCCCATGTAGGTACTTAAACCCTGTCTGTATACCTGTATTTGCCTCTATAGCTACCTAAAACCCTGCCTACCTACCTACCTATATGGAGCCCTTATAGCTACTTTATTCCTTCCTGCCTACCTAAATGGCCCCTATGACCCACTGATACCCTGCCTACCTACCTAAATGACCCTCTATAGCTAACTAAACTCTGCCTTCCTACCTATATGGCCCCTGTAACCCACCTAAACCCTGCCTTTCTTCCTATGTGGCCCCCTATAGCTACCTAAACCCTGCCTGCCTACAGTGGTGGCCAAAAGTATTGGCACCTCTGCAATTCTGTCAGATAATACTCAGTTTCTTACTGAAAATGATTGCAATCACAAATTCTTTGGTATTAATATCTTCATTTTTTTTGCTTGCAATGAAAAAACACTAAACAGAATGAGACAAAAATCAAATCATTGATCCTTTCATCCAAAACTTAAAAAATGGGCTGGACAAAAGTATTGGAACCCTTAGCCTAATACTTAGTAGCACAACCTTTAGCCAAAATAACTGCGAACAACCGCTTCCGGTAACCATCAATGAGTTTCTTACAATGCTCTGCTGGAATTTTAGACCATTCTTCTTTGGCAAACTGCTCCAGGTCCCTGAGATTTGAAGGGTGCCTTCTTCAAACTGCCATTTTGAATCTCTCCACAGGGGTTCTATGGGATTCAGGTCTGGACTCATTGCTGGCCACTTTGAAGTCTCCATGCTTTCTCTCAAACCATTTTCTAGTGCTTTTTGAAGTGTATTTTGGGTAATTGCCTGCGGAAGACCCATGATCTCTGAGGGAGACCCAGCTTTCTCACACTGGGCCCTACATTAAGCTGCAAAATTTGCTGGTAGTCTTCAGACTTCATAATGCCATGCACACGGTCCCAAACAATCCAGTGCCCGAGGCAGCAAAGCAACCCCAAAACATCAGGGAACCTCCGCCATGTTTGACTGTAGGGACCGTGATCTTTTCTTTTAATGCCTCTTTTTTTTCTCTGTAAACTCTAGTTTGATGCCTTTCCCCAAAAAGCTCTACTTTTGTCTCATCTGACCAAGAACATTCTTCCAAAACATTTTAGGCTTTCTCAGGTAAGTTTAGGCAAACTCCTGCCTGGCTTTTTTATGCCTCCGGGTAAGAAGTGGGGTCTTCCTGGGTATCCTACCGTACAGTCCCTTTTCATTCAGATGCCGACTGAAAGTATGGGTTGACACTGTTGTACCCCCCGGACTGCAGGGCCTTGAACTTGTGGATTTAGTCGAGGTTCTTTATCCACCATCCGCACAATCTTGCGTGAAATCTCTTGTCAATTTTTCTTTTCCGTCCACATCTGGGGGGGGTTAGCCACAGTGCCATGGGCTTTTAAAATTCTTGATGACACTGTGCACGGTAAACACAGGAACATTCAGGGAGATGGACTTGTGCCTTTAGATTGCTCATGCTTCCACACAATTTGGATCTCCAGTCCTCAGACAGTTTTTTTGGTCTTCTTTCT
Source organism: Phyllomedusa bahiana (assembly GCA_025379985.1). Lineage (NCBI taxonomy): Eukaryota > Metazoa > Chordata > Amphibia > Anura > Hylidae > Phyllomedusa > Phyllomedusa bahiana. The sequence goes on along the minus strand of JAODAL010046170.1, from coordinate 21,094 downwards.
TTTCTCCATGCTCAATGTGGTACACACAAGGACACAGGACAGAGGTTGAGTTTAACTTTAAAATTTATGCCAATGGCTGCAAGTGTGATTTAGTTATTGCCAACACCTTTAGGTGCCACAGGTAAGTTTACAGGTGCGTTAATACACAAATTATAGAAGCATCACATGAATTTTTTCAAACAGTGGCAATACTTTTGTCCACCCCCTTTTTTATGTTTGGTGTGGAATTATATCCAATTTGGCTTTATGACAAGTCTTTTTGTGGTTTTCCATTGAAGACAAATTAAATGAAGATAATAATACCAAAGAATTTGTTATTACAATCATTTTCAGGAAGAAACTGAGTATTAGCTGACAGAATTGTAGGGGTGCCAATACTTTTGGCCACCACTGTATCTATATGGTCCCTATACTCTACCTGAACCCTGCTTTCCTACCTCTATGGCCAGTATAGCCTACCTAAAGCCTGCCTGCCTATTTGGGGCTCCCTATAGCCTATTTACTTACCTACCTATGTGGGCCCACCTATAGCCTCTCTACCTATGTGGGCCACAGCTGTAACACAATCTCCAGGGGGTGTATCCTCTGTTTCTCCCCTCCCCTCTAGGACACTATGTCTATAAGCTATGGTTGTACCCCTTCTACCACTCCTGGGAAGTTTGTACAGAGGAAGGGGACAGTGAGGGAGGTACTGGAAAAGAGAGGATTCTAAGATATTTGTGTCCACATCTATACATATTTATAGCTTCGCTACGGCATTTCTAAGCGCATTACAGCTGGAACAGGTATACCACTTTCAAAGCACTAGCCCTATCGCTAGAATGCGCCTGATTTATGACCCGCTGTAGAGCGGGTTCATAAATCAGGTGCATTCTATGTCATTATTATGCGAAATTTCATGCATGTCGCTAAAAGTCTCTAACATCCACCAGCTCCATGATATTGTCATGGAGGAGTGGAACAGTGGCAACCTCTGAAGCTCTAGTGAACTCTATGCTAAATTAAGTTAAGGCAGAGCTGAAAAATAATGGTGGCCACACAAAATCTTGACACTTTGGGGACAATTTGTCCATTTTCACTTAGGGGTGCAAACACTTTTGTTGTCAGTGGTTTAGACATTGATGGCTGTCTGTTAAGTTAGCTTGAGGGCACATAAAATGTACACTGTTATACAAGCTGTACACTGACTACTTTACATTTTATCAAAGTGCCATATCTTCAGTGTTATCTCATGAAACGATATAATACAACATTTACAAAAATGTGAGATGTGCACTGAGATACTGTATATATATGTAAGTATATATATATATATATATATATATATATATATATACATGTATATATGCTCACACATATATACTCACAGATATACACTCAGTAAAAACCAAAACCAATGCAGTGGAAATTGCATTCTGTAACACAGACAGTTAGCTGGAGATATCATACAGAATTGATTTTCTTATTTTCATCTGACAGGTTTTCTACAAAGAGTGAGTTTTAATTCTGCAATTTTATTAAACAACCTGCTTAACTGGCAGAAAAACAGAAGTGCTTGCAGGGCAATAGTAAAGTATCTGTCCAATTGAATGACATGTGTCAGACTATGATGAATGACCTACAATTCCCCATTCTGTCACTCAGGTAAAGGCCATTAATCTTCGTCGAGGGTCTGTCAGGTCAGGCTTCCATGACAGCACAATGTCTCCTGGCGCCATAAGCCTGAAAACAACAATAGGAAATGCTCATTGTCAGAATAACACTGAATTATCATAATATATTATGACTTCCTTCCCCCCTCCAGGTTACTGCATGCAAAAAGGGGAGAAATATGATTAGACAGATGGAGTATAGGCCCATGATTTGCCAGCAACAGAACCCCCCTGCAGTGCTTGATGAGGAGTGGAGAATCTCCGCAAACCAATCACAGGGCTGGCAGTTCAATTACATTGTAATAAAGGGACATTCATCATTCAATTAGGCACCTGTCAGCATTTTACAAAAGGGAAAACTTCTAACTTGGGACTCTTGGGGGAAAACACTACAATGAAGAAGAAGAGAAATAAATGAAAAAGGGACAAAGTCAATTACAGGGAAGACACCACATTCACATGAGAGCAAATGGACCAAGATAAATGCTAGCTTTCTGTTTCTATTGTAACAGTAATGGGATGCCAATGGGATTGTTCTTACAAAGATGTTGCTATTCTTGTCTTTACTGAACATAATGTAAAAAAAATAAAATATTGCATTGTTCTGATTCCACTGCTGCCAGTCCACAAGTACTGTAATCTTTGTTGACTGTAGTATGGTGTCTTAGATTTTTGTTCTTTATTATCTGTGTTACTTAATGACTGTTACTTAATTATTATACATGTTATAGATTGGATTTGGGAATATTCTAATACAGTCAAAAAGGTGGAATTCTGTCTTTGACACAAAGAACTGTATTAACAACTATTTGTGTGATTTCAGCCTCTAAAGGGGTTTTCTCACTACAACGATTAGCTTTTAACATATAGGGAAAGGCAAGTGAAGGCTATAATCAAATACACTGCTCTTTTGATTTTACTTTGTTTAGGAGATAGAGTACACAAGTTTTTTGATTACCGATCATCTCTCCCCACTTCTCTCTACTCTCTCTTATCTCTCACTGTTCCAAGCTGCTGTCAATCAGTTAATCCAAAGTGAGTCATTCCCTGTAAAGTCATTTCTCTAGCAATGGACTTTATTTATTTAGGTAAATGAAAAACTTTCACCCTTTACAGCTCAAAAGCTTTGTATACTACAATTAATAAATCTCCTGCAGTCATTGTAACAGGAGTAGCTAGGAACAGCAGAGCTAATATGTCAATGACTGCTAGAGACCTACCAACAGCCTGTCTAGGCACAATCCCGCTACATACGCAGCAGGTGCCGGCTGCTAATCACAGCTGACACCCACTGGTAACAGCACCAAATGGAGCTGGCTCCATTCCGTGCCGTTTAACCCCTTAGATGCCATGTCGATCGTGGCCGCGGCATCTAAGTGAATGAGAAACGTTGCCACACACCGTCCTTCACTGTGATCGGGACCCCCATGGCGAGATCACAGGATCCTGCTTTCATGGCAGTTGGAAGCCTTGTGATGATCTTCCATCGCTGGACATTTCACATCCTCTAAAAATTGGAATAAAATTATCAAAAAGTCCCATGTATTCCAGACTGGTACCAGTAATAATAATAATAATAAATAATAATAAAATTAATCTTTATTTATATATCACCAACATATTCTACAGGACTTTACAAGTGAGGGCGTATTACAGTAGAACCAAACAACAAACCTACAACAGAAACAGCTCCGTACAGCTCCGGCACACGGGGAGACATTTTCTGATGTACAATGCACCTAACTGAGCCGGCTACAATGTCGAATGCACCTAATGAATGTGTTAGGTGCAATGTTCGTAAGACTCGACACTTTATAATGCGCCTAACGTGAAGGGGTGTTCTGGGGACATTATGGAGGCGTGTCGCACCACACTCGTAATATTAGACACATATATGAACGTGGCTCGGCAAAAAATAGGGCTTATTTGTACGACGGGCAGACCTATCCAATGGGTTCCCGATCCTGGGGAGTCGAAGTGGAGAAGATTTTTCTGAAGGGCAAAAATATCCAATATTTCTCAACTTAACCAGTACTTTAAAAAAAAAAGAAATTTTTTTTTTTAAAAAATTACAAACTTTATAAAATTTTTTTTTTTAAAAATTTTAATGAAAAAAATATCAAACTTTGTAAAAAATATTAATACCCCAAAATTATAGAATTTTCCCTATATAAGAATTTAAAAATTAAATAAACAAACAATTTTACAAAAAAAAACACATTGATGATGTTGTTCGTTTTTTTGAAATTTTTTACTACTTAAATTTTGAAATTTTATTTTTGCGCTCTCACCTTTTATTTGCTACAGCAAGACCCAGCACAGCACGGTTTGTGGGACCTGGGGTCCTCCAAGAAGTTCAGACCATGTTTCAATTCACTGACATGCATTCTAATGATTTTTCTTTTTTCCCAGCCTGTTTTAAAACCTTTAATACTTTGGAAAATTATTATGTCCCTAAGTTACGTAATGCCCCCAAACATAGGCGAGGGAAATGAACTTTAACACCATTTATGACCACAAAAAACCCCCAATTTCATAATCGGGGCATTAAAGACTAAAAATGAGACTGACAATTCACTTTGACGGCCCCATACATGTTGCCCAAGGTGTGGGGGGCCCTGCCACAAAGTTTAAAATTTTAGGGTTTATGGTGGAACAAAGGGAAAGAAGTGCTCCGTTTACCAATGATCCACCATTTTTGCATAAATAGGGGGGTTACAAAAAAGGAGAACTTCCCCCCACAAACATCTAAAAAACGAAAAGTCCCTGGATCCCAGTGCAAGGAGTAACGAAGTGTGTGTGACAGAAAGCAGGGGGAATACCAATTAGGGATCTTGGTAGGCCTGCCTAAGATGATGTATTCTCAGGGTGCACTTAAAATTATGAGGGTTATGAGTGTCCCTGATCATACGGGGTAGCTTGTTAATAAGTATGCTTCAGTCTGCAGTCACTCAAGTCCATAGGTACAAGTATAAAAAGTTATTTATTGCAGAAAATGGAACCACGGCAAAAATTTGAAGAAATATTTTAATACGGTACCAAAACATAATGAAAACCCTACATGTTTGGTATTGCCAAATTTTTAAAATTTAAACCTGTAGAATACAGATAATGCATTATTCATCCCCAAGATTGAACCCCCTAAAAAACAAAACTCCCCAATAGGTGCAATAAGTTGTTTACATTTTGCCCAATCAGAATTTTTTGGGGGTTTCCAGTAAATTCTTTTTTATTGAAGTGAATTAGAAAGTTTTTTTTCCCGCAAAAAAACTCATTTGTCTATGTAGCTAAATATTTTTTAAAAAGTTATGGCTCTGGGAGGGCAGGGAGGGAAAAGCGAACATGACGGAAATAAAAGGCTGCAGTGGGAAAGGGTTACAGTAATATAGTTTTAAAGGAGTGCTTCCAACTTAACAATTTATAGCATATACACATGATATATCAAAATAAGCTTGATAGAAAAAAAAAAACCCCAACCTTTTGGGTCCCACAATCTAAAATGGGTTTCAACCCCCACCGCTAACAATGGTTTGCGGGGAAAACAGGTTCCTTTTTTCCAAACCTAACCTGGCTCCTGTTCAAAGTTTTTAAATCTTTGCAAATGTTAATGCACATACAGAAATTGGTCTTTAGGGGCAGGACATGATGCATACACATAAATCAAACAAGAGCTTCTCATTCAAATACTTATCTTCAGGCAAGGTATTAGAAAACTTTCAGGCTTTAGTTACAACTTTTAATGACTTTTAAAGATAAGTATTCAAGAACAATATGGCAAAAATGTCCTGGTTTTCATGTAACAAAAGTGTCAAAAATCGATTGATTAGTTCCATCCATAAAATACATAAATCAAACTAATATGAGCTTTTCTTGTCATCTTTCTTGCCCGAGTTCCCCCATTGCTTTGCATTACTATATTGCGTTTAGTGGGTAGTACTTCATCTCCCGATTTAGGCTTGGAAACTATATTTCCTAGAAGTGTTCTGCATGTCTACTTTCTTTTTCCTGTCTGTCCTATGAAGGAGTGAAGCATCTTAAAGAGAAGCATTGTGGATGCAAGATCGTCACCTACAGAACTTCTAGTGCATGTAACCATCCAGATGTAATAAGTAGTAGAAACGAAGCCAAACACTGGGATACTTTTGCAGGTATTTAGTAGCCATTCATTTTGGTTTATTGAATGCATCGGAACATTATTATTCTACATAAAGAGAACAGACCTCCCATTTGGCTGTAGGACTACCACATTACAACGATTCTCCATTGTTTTTCATTATCTGCCCTTACTCCAGCTACAGTATATGTGCTTATTATAATTCATAGACATTAAAAAAAAACACTTTTCTATAGTTCTCTCGTTAAGAGACTACATTTTTCAGGTTTTTTGTATGTTTTGTTTCTTTACTGCTTCATGTTTGTGCAATGGATTGCCTTTTTCAGGTTGACAGAATATTTCAGTATTTCAATACAAATAACCTATTGGGAGGGACAGCATGCTTAGAGGTGTAGAAGTATAGTACAAGCATGCACCGCCTCAGGCAGCACAATTTCTGACCTCAAGGGGCAACATTTTGTCACATGTTCTGTCTACTGCTGTCATTTTCTATTTCCAAAGTCACGGGATTCCACTTTAGTTTTTGTCTCAGATTGCAAGAGGGCTAGAGGCCATTCTAGTGTAGAGCCATATATTCACATGGTGCCCTATATGGTGCCTATAAACTTTAACGGGATTATACTTTGCCTCCATATGCCTTGAATTTTATATGGAGGCATATGTTGGTGTTTCCTGTTCAATTTTCACTTAATGAAAAAGATTGTGCTGTACTCCATCAGGTGCCCTAGGGCAGAATATCTTCACATTAAATGGGGGCACAAGGGATGTATTCTATGGAGCCACATAAACATTATGGTTGACATATGATGGCCCAGGCTGCCATTTCTTTTGCGCGCATTAGTATCGTAGAATGTGCCGGAATCTATTAACCTAATCTACTGCGGGTCATAGATTTAGCACTTTCTAGATATTAAGTGACATTTCTGGCTCAGGTAAACCACATTTAAAGTGGTTTACCTGTTCCAGCAGTTATACACCTGAATTTACCCATAAACAGTCATAAATATGTAGATTCGTACGGTTGTAGTGCGACACGCATCCAGCACGCCCCCAATCTCAGGCACATTACAAAGTGTCGCGAGCGCTTTGTAATGTGCCTAATACTGGAGTGCGCCTGATTAAAAATATAGTGAACAGGGCTGTGCCAGTTTTCGGGCTGAAAAGACGCCAGACTTCTGGCGCAGCCCTGTTCATACATGTCGACCTATGTGCCTCTGTCAAAGGCTAACCTCTTAGGGCCACATGTAGGGCACTGTATAGGTCTAGAAACCTCTCTTTTGCATAGTAACGGATGGCAAAAAAGAGAGTTCTGACCTAAAGGGGTTATACCATGTGGCCTAAATGTCATATACAACACAGTAGAACACTAATTTTCATAGAAAAACCAATCTAGACAGATCAGTTTGTTGTTTGAGTGAACCTAAAAAAAATTTGGGAGGGGGGTAGACACAAGGCAGTCACAGAAAGCACATCTAAACTCCATGCAAATGTATGGTTGGACAAAAGTGCCCTAATGTTGCAGTGATAATCACTGAGTCACTGTGTTGCCCACATTTACAGTAAATATGTTTGTCATCAAATAACTAATTTTACTGACTTAGATACTCGTTTAGAATTTACACCCAACGTCACATACCATGATATAAAGCTAAAGCAATAGCTTAGAAAACACTGAAACACTGTATATGCTCAAAATGATGTTTTTTATTGAAAAACACTAATGAATAAATAATTCAAAGACTGTGGTTTTCATTAAAATTGCCATCCATGTTCATTAAACACCCTCCCAGGCTTGTCCTTAGAAGGTCCCCCTGTGTTTTGATTAGGAACCATGTGGTTTTCCTAGATGTCAAAACTTGGAAGTCTTTAGTTGTCCTAACACCTTTACGCTGAATCTCTGACCAGCATATTCTGAATGTGAGCTGTATTCCCTTTACACTCATCACCGGTCCCTAACCATGACAGCCAGAGCTAGTAAATAATATATCAAGATAAATGATAATTGCTCTGTTTAAAGTGTCTCTTAATGAGCATCATCAATTAAAAATTAATATTGCAAAGACTGTATCCATAGCATTTATGCACTAAACATAGCAGCAGGTATCAGATTACAGATATGAGAAACAATTTCTCTTTATACATGTATATAACCAAAGCAAACATTTCCAGCAAACAGGTTCATTTGTCTTTTTTGTTTCATGTTATTATTCTTTTTCCATAGCAAAGTAAGTTTTATATAACATAGGGATTTACAATGCTGAAATCCTATAGATTAATTAAATACCAAACGTATTCACAATATATAGTATATGTAGACAGACACCAAGTGTAATTTAAAACAGAATTTTTATCTTAGAATAAAATGTGAATTTTATGTGAAAAATAGCTTCATACTAATGAAAGTCATAGTTGAAATTATAACCATACAAATAGCATGCTACCTTTATATCCCCAAGACCTTTTTTAAGGCTAAGGGTATATTTTATCTTATTTCAATGCAGGAGCTGGACTTGTGAAGAAAAGGCGGATGGTTTAGTCTGAGTGTGATAATAGGTACCAAAGCATAACAGGGCCCAGAGGTTAGCTTGTTACACTGACTTAAAGGGGCAAGAATTGTTTTGTTTTTACTGGAGGGTGGGCCATCAGTCGTCTCTACTCTGAAGGACTCAATATAGTACAATCCAAACCTGTATCCATAACATATCCAAAAGGCAAGGAAGTTAATCCTTATTCTGGGATCATGGACAGAGCCAAGAAAACCATTCCCTTATGAATCCATTATCAACTATAAGTCTTGAACTGTTGTAGTATAGGTACAGCCTTTGGCCATTTTATTTGTTAGCCTACATTCCCAACCACACAGCCACATGGTTCTGTCGGAGTAGGACTGGGAGTTCTATAGATCATTTTTATATTTTTTCTAATATGTCTATGAGTAGATCTTTCTCATTTTCTACAAAAAAACTTACAGTTTTTATCGTTTTTTTTCTATTGTTACCCACCCCACCCGCCCCCCCCCCCCAAAAGTCTTGCCTTAGAAAAGAGTACCACAAAACACATGCTCACCCTAAATATCTTTAACCATTATGTTTTTTTTCATCATAAAGTCCGTCCTCATTCTAATTCGTATGCAAGTTTTTTTCCCTTTAGTGACAGGCAGGCCCTACTTAGACCTATACTTAAGTTTATTCTGTCCATAAAGTGACAATAAGAAATATGGCAATCATTTAGGACCCGTTGGTGAAAGGAGGCGGCGTGTTTAAAAAAACACTCACTCGCGAATCTTTTCACATCCTGTCTTTATTGGAGAAAAGCATTAAAAGGTGGCTCATCTTATCGAGAAGAGACAGGACAATGGGAGTTTCTTGTAGCCCTTCTTTCTGGTTAGAGGGGTTCATGAGTAGTGTTGAGCGATTTAGAATCGCAAGTTGAAATCGGCAAGGTTTTAATGGTGTCGAAATATCAGATCATGCGATATTACGGTTAAAAACTGCGCATCATCTCTTAAGATCGCGCCTTTTTCGGCGCTTCCTGTAATTTTGGGTGCCAGCAAAATCGATTACAATTGAGGCAGGGTGAGATGATGTGTCGAAGTATGACTGAGAATGTGTATGGATTGCGATTGGTGGGAACACATACATTGATCGTATTTACATTAGAGACAGCAGTTTCCTGTTTCAGCCAGTAGTCTCTCAGCGTTCATAGGGATAGGACTGCGCTCTGCTGTGGCAACAGCTCAGCGGAAACATTAGTCTATTTCTGCACAGAAGAAACCTCTACTCTTAGCAGTGATCCTTCCATTTAGTTATATTAGAGATTTGAAGATTTTATGTAGTTAGTAGAGGAATTTAAAGCAGCATTACGCTGTAATTCACGGCGAGGGGAACAGGGGGGCCCCCGAGGGCCAACACAAAAGTCTATTTATAAAGAAACTGGATACAGTTTCACCAGACTTGTGTAGGATTGTAGGTGGAACTCTTTATAATTACAGTTTGCTATTGAAATATTTCAGATGTATAGGAGCCTGAATTCTATTGGAACACATCATTTGAGTAACAGCAGGTCTTGCTCTTTGTAGGTGCACACACTCCACTGTTTAATTAACAGTATACATTTCAGTATGAGTTCATTTTTTATTTTAACTCATTACACTGTGATGTTGCTAAACTACCTGCAGTTAAATTACCATCCAGCAATCATGTGTCAGCACAGGTTGTTTGTAGCCAACACTCCGAGTTATCATACGAAAAAACTAACAGATACGTGTTTTTGACTTTTGCGCACCCAGAATTGATTCATGATCGCCGCATCACGTAAATCTTAAACGCATTTCTATATTCACCACAGTTGACTTGAACGTGCAAAAAACCACGTTTATTATACCGCGCAAAATCACAGTACGTGTTTTTGAATTTGCACACCCAGTATGGTTCATTGACGCCGCATCAGTAAATCTTAACACAGCAATTCTATATTTCACCACAGGTGAATTGAAAGGGGTGCAAAATCTCCGTGTATCATCGAAAAACCTGACAGTTAGTGCTTTAAGACATTTTGCACACCCAGCATTGTCATTGACGCAGCATCACGTAAATTCTTAAAACAGCAATTTTTGGTGTTTTTTTTATTCACAAAGGTTACTTGAAAGGTGCAAAACTACCGTTAACATTACGAAACATAATAGTTTATTGTTTTTAGCTTGCACACCCAGCTCATTTTCATTGACGGCAGCAACCACGTAAAGTCTTAAACAGCAACTTCTGATATTCACACGTGAATTGAAAGGTTGCAAAAAATAAGCGTGTATCATACGAAACATAACAGGTAGTGTTTTTGACTTTTCCACACCAGCATTGTCGATTAGAACGCGCATCACGTAAATCTTAAAACAGCAATTATATTCACACAGGTGAATTGAAGGTGCTAAGAAAATACAGTTTATTTATACCACAACATAAAAAGATCCGTGGTTTTTTGGACTTTTGCCCAGTCCAGATTTGTGATAGACACCTTGAGTTAACTTTGATCAGCAGTGTTTGTTATGCGTAGCGGATTTTGCGAATAGCTGTGTTTGCGTCAGTTTAATACGAGCTTTCCAAAAACTTTCCTTAGACCTTCTCAAAATTTTTTATATTCTGAAATGGAGCGAAGATAACAGGTGGTAAGCGAGCAACAAGCGGGGGGGTAGCACTGGAGGTAGCGGCTACGAGAGAAGGTGCTCTTCCAGTGATGGCGACACACGCATGCCAGTCGGATCGTCAGTTGCAGAGGGCACGCGTCAGGCTGTCACGCGTGGGTCAGGGCCCTGGTGAATTCCGTAAGAAATCGTCGCAATCTGTTCTTCGTGGTTAATGAACCTGCATCTAGCAGTTTACCTCCTCGTCTCGCAGTCCGGCCCACAAATGTGTCATCAAGCATCATCAGCTCCGTCCCAATGAAGCAGCCCCAAATGTCAACTCGTGTACCACCACTGTGGATAATCCATTGTTGCGGACTCTTTGATGACAAAATGGGTTGGTGTCCGAAGGCATGTTAATATGCTCAAGAGTATGATTTAGGTCAGCTCTGTACGCCAGTTACTGATGCCATGAGAGAGGTGAAGGCCGCGGTAATTGGCCCAACACCGGCGGTCGGCAACGCGCCTTGCAGTGCCCCTTGCATGTAGCCCGCAGCTTCTGGATGCAGAAGTCAGGACGACTCAAGTCACTTGTGCATGATGAATGATGACGACAATGCGGATCATGGTGGTTTATCAGCAGAATTGCTTGCGGGGGGGTGCTTATCAAGGACGCGGAGGAAGTACGATGGGGTCGTGTCAGTCGGGGTCCCGCCTCAATACGGGAGAGGGCGGTCGCATAAGTCCGAGATTGATTCCGCAGCCACGGTCAGCGCAAACCGCTCCAGTCGTTATCGGGCTGGCGCCTGTGCAAAAAGGTCCAGGACTCTCAAGCTGGGCCTTTTTGGACCAAAGCCTCTGATTCACCCAGCGATGTGTATAGCCGCCTTTGCCGTCATACGCATAAGTAGAGCAAGAACCTTAAGTGGTCAACACCACCAACCTGGTTAGTCACAAGCAGCGATGCCTGAGTTGAAATGGAGGGGAACACTTGGCGCAAAAAAGGGCGCCGACCGACGGGGCCTCCAACATTGTCACAATTCTTGTCTCAGTCTCCTCCTCCGCACACCACGCGTTCTCAGTGCCCATGTTTCTCTGAGTCATGATTCAGGGATCAGTCGCTTACGCAGCCTCCCGCGTCGCCGAGTACCACCAGCACCACCAGAGACCCAGCCTACCCTTCTCCTTCGCGTTTGACGAACTGCAGCCGCAAGCGGCCAGTTAGCAGCCAGTTCTGTCTTCCAGGTTTTGGAGCGAAGAACACACTTTAAACCAAACCATCCCGCAAGCCAAAAGCCTGAAAGTCGGCATTAGCCAGGCTTTTTGAGCCTTGAAAAGTGGCCTTTCGTACTGGTGGACACGATGGCGTTCGCCAATCAATGGCCCTTGCTCTTGCCCCCAATACTCAGATGCCGGCGGGCATTTCTTGTGCCAGAAAGCGTCCCTGCCCCACCCCCCCCCTGGCCAGCCCGTGTCAGATCTAAAATATTAAAGCGCGTTGTTGCCATCTGTGTCCGGAAAAGTGAGCCATCTCACCACCGGACAACTGGGACAAGTAAGCACGGGCCAAGCCGCTTATCTCTGTGACAGCTCATGGGTGAGGCTGGGTGATGTCTCATGGGGGTGACGGTGGTCTCGCAGGCTCAGCGCACGCTCTTCAACCCGCAGGGAAGAGAGGGGCTTTCCCAAGGTTTTTGTTCTTATTTTTCAATCCCTGGTGGCATCACGTGCCGAGACACCAGCCGTGTTAGAACTTAATTGCCTTGGAGGGGGGGGGGTGGGGGGGGGGGGGGTGGGGGGGGGGGGGGGGGGGGGGGGGGGGGGGGGGGGGGGGGGTGGGGGGGGGGGGGGGGGGGGGGGGGGGGGGGGGGAGGGGGGGGGGGGGGGGGGGGGGGGGGGGGGGGGGGGGGGTGGGGGGGGGGGGGGGGGGGGGGGGGGGGGGGGGGGGGGGGGGGGGGGGGGGGGGGGGGGGGGGGGGGGGGGGGGTGGGGGACCGTTCCACACAAGGGTCAGGAGCTGTGTAGGGCCTCTAGCAACGAGACCGAGCGCTGGCTGGGTGACAGACCTGAGCAGGCAGGTGGTGTGCAGAGTAACGGCGAAATCTGCTGGGCCGCCTTAAGATCGGTAGGGCTGAGCACATCCCTTGCCTCCGGCCATGTCATGAAAACCTTGTGTCAGAAAATTTCTCTAAAGGAGTACCTCGGGGTAGCTGACTGCCTGCTGAAAAGCTCGAGGTCTGAGTTGCACTTCCGCGTTCGCACCTTGCTTCGTCCTGCTGGTGATGTTTGCAGCTAGCTGCCCTCCGGTAACGTCTCATTGTTGTAGTGGCAACACGCTGCAATTCCACCTCCACATGCTCCAGCGATTGTGGCAGCAGGCGCCAGCCCTTCCGCAGTAGCAGTGGACCCAGAGGCCTTGGGACAAGCAGAGTTCGGACCTGGGGTGTTGAAAACTCCACCGAGATTGGAGGCGGTGAAAGAGCTTGCACCATCCTTGCAGTTTTGAAGATGCCACCAAAATGTCAGTGGGTACATGCCTTGTCAGCATGCCCATGTGGTGATCTACGTACCACCCCCCCCCCCCCCCCCCCCCCACCCAGGAACGATCGTTGGGACACTCTGACAACAAACAGGCTCCCGACAGCGACGGAGGAGGAGTAGACACAGATGCGACAGGGGCCTTTCTCTCGTCACATCCACAAGGCGACGTTTCACCGATTTCATGGTTCCTTAGGCCGTGGTTCGGGGTCAGAGCTGTGCCAGTGGCGCATCAGTTCAGGGTGCATCGATTCAGGCAAGATCAGGGCTGTGTTAGAAGCTGGCGGAGGCAGCTGAGGAGGAGGGGTGGAGGTATTTAGACACGCTGTATGCCGAACGTCCGTGTTGGAAGAGGTTGGCGCGAATTTGAGGCGGAGGAGGGAAAGAAGATGGAAGATCAGTTTCTAGTTGCCCTCGACCAGACGGCTTGGGAAATCAGGCTCCCTCTTACATGCGAGCTTGGCTGACATATTACTCCACCATGATCCTGTGTCGCATTAAGGGCCATCAAAATGGAAGCAAACGTTACTGGGTGGACACCTCCTGGATCCCCTGGTACAAACAAAACTCTAGACTTTCCTTCAACCACCCAATAGCGAAGTCAATGCTAGGCATGGAGACCTTGTTTGATTGCTCCACTGGCGCCATTCTGTTGCGTCTGCTTCCCGGTTCCCCAAATGTCACGGTGGGAACAACATCAGCGACGTGACAGCAGTAGAGTGCCAAGTAGGCGTAGCCGGCAGCAGCAGGCAAGGTGGCGGCAGCCTCATGGGTGACCTCTGCAATCTTGGTTTACATCCTCACCAAGCAAGCAATGCAGGGACACATCCAAACACACAGAGATCAGCTTAAGTATGGTGCAGACTATCTGCGTCTCAACACGATTTTTTTGATGTGTTCGGACCCAATAAGATTTGGGTAACGAAGGACGCATGGCCGAGCTGGTTCGTAGCCCTAGAAGGTGTTGTCTGCCAGCAGCCCGCGTTCCTATCTGAGGGACCTTCAGCACAGCTGCAAGGGCGTCATAACCAGACCAAAAGCATCGCTAGTACACAGATAATGTGGATCGTTTGGACTTTCTCGAGCTGAATCAGGATGGATCTTGAGTGGATGTTGTGGCAATTGCCGAGGTCCGAATTAGTTGGCGGTCTAATCACCTCCTTTTCAAACAGCAATGGTCCTCTTGAAAACTTTTTTTTAAAAATGAATCTTTCCTTACTGCCATTTTTATTTCTTTTTCCTACTTTTTAATTCATTTTCGTGTAGGAGACAGGTAAACCGAAAGCAAGGTTCATGACACACGTATTCCCATTTTACTACTTTATCTTAAGAAGTTTTCGCATTGTCACTAGTTTTGAGGTCATGTTGATTTTTTTTTACTGTGAGATCAGCTATAATATGGTATACTGTGTTCCAGAAGAAGAGGCTTCTACGTGGGCATTTCTCCTCACCATTTTTAATAGTGGTGAGCCAGTATATTTCTAATTTTTGGGTCCTGTAGCTTGTGGATACAGCATTAATCATGGTCCTTATGAAAGAAATGTGGCTTCTAAGTGGCAATTTAGTCCTCACCATTTTTACGTGCTGAGAAGATCATATTTATAAATTTTTTGGGGTTCAGACGCTGTGAGATACCGCGACCTACATCTGGTCCTTTGGAACAGAGAAATGTGGCTTTAAGTGGCCATTTTCCTCACCTTTTTAACAGTGGGCTGAGAAGTCATTTTTATACATTTTTTTTTTCTTTTGGGTCATGTGCCTTTAGAAAAGCCGCATACTACCGGTCCTATTATAAAAAAACTGTTGTTTCTAACAGACCTTTGTTCTTCACAATTGACCAACGTGCTCAAGGGTCATGCTTTTGAATTTTAGGGGGCATTTTGCTCTTGAAGTTCAGCAAGACTAAAGGTCCATTCTATAGAAAATGATGTTTCTAATAGACATTTGTTCTTCACAAATGCAACAAGTGGCTCATGGGTCAATGTTTGAATTTTTGCGGGGCATTTTGTGTGCATGCAGCTATACTCCAGGTCCTATTCTAAAAATGTAGATTCTACCAGACATTTGTTTACACAATTGTCAAAGAGGTAAGGGTCCATGCTTTGGAATTTTTGGGGGCATGTTGCTGTGACTGCAGCTATACTTCCGGTCCCTATTCTAAAAAAAACTTTGTTTCTAAACAGACATTTGATACTGTCACCAATAGTCCAAAGTGGCTCAAGGGTCATGCTTTCAATTTTTGGGACATTATGCTGTTGACATTGCAGCTATACTACAGGTTACGCTACTTCTAAAAATGTTGTTTCTACGACATTTGTTCTCTCACAATTGTCCAAAGTGGCTCAAGGGTTCATGCTATAGGAATTTTGGGGGCATTTTGGCTGTGACATGCCGCTATACTACAGGTCTATTATAAAAAAATGATGTTTCTACGACATTTGTTCTTCACGCATTGTCCAAAGTGGCTCAAGTGGTCTTGCGCTTTGAATTTTGAGGGGCATTTTGCTGTGTCATGCAGCTATATACACGGTCTCTATCTAAAAAATGTGTTTCTAACAGACATTTGTTCTTCACAGATATTGTCAGAGAGTGGTCCTAGGGTGATGGTGCTGATCAGAAACAGGAATAGTAGGACACTGGTAAGGACACAAATTGCAAATGACTTGGTTAGTTTGCGCAGATCTTTAAATAGGCTATCAAATCCTGTATTGAGACAACCCATTTAATACAATGAAAAAGAGAAACACAGGACATGGTGGGGATTCATCCTATTTTAAAATGGGTTTTCTAGATTAAACTAACTAAAAACCTTGTATGTACAAAATAGCTTGGTAAAAAAATTCCCCTGAATGTACAGGGAGGTAGGAAAACTAGGACCGATGAAGGTTATCGGGACTTGGAGTATGGCGCACGGACAGAGAACAAAGTACAGAGACAATTTCCCTCCTAAGCACGTTGAGTAAATGAGGAAAAGATTGCCAAGCAAAGGCCCTGGTGGTAAAGTGCAGTTAACGCACAGTATTTCCAAGTGGATGCTCAATTGGTCCGCACTCATACGGAGGGCAAGCGTACCCAGGTATTGACTGTTTACTGGGGAGTCTGGAGTAGTCGCACCTTCCGCTCCGCACTCAGCTTCCGCACGACGTTTTTGATGCTGCGTCTCAGGGCATTTTAACTGCGTGTTAATAGATGACGGACGCAGCTGGGCTCTCACGCCACCCACTGTAACTCCGGCATGGGGTCATAGCTGTGGCACAGGACAGTTTAGTCAATGTCTAGTTCAACTAGAAATAGGTGGTTGAAAAGACTCTTTTTCGGATGCTTTGTACTTCTGGGGGTCAGACAGGTTTAATGCTCTACTGTTGGCCAGGGCCGGGACAGAGTATTGTCCAGTTCATCAAAAATGGTGTTGAAAAGACTCTTTTTCTGGCCTTTTTAACACTGTGGTCAGACAGGTTTAATGGTCATTCTGCGTACCAGGACAGATATAGTTAGTGTCCAGTTCAAGCTACAAATTGGTGGTTGCAAGACTCCTGTTTGTGGCACTTTTATAAGGGTCCTGCAGGTTTGGGGCTATGCTGCGTTCCAGGACAGGATATTCAATGTCCGTAGTCCAGAGAAACATGATGGTTCAAATCATACTGCCTTCTGGCATTTTTATTTGTGGGTGATGCAGGTTTAAGGGTCAGGCTGTGGGTACAAGACAGGATAGTGAATTGGACCTGTGACTTTTTTTCTGTGACTTTATCCCCTAGGTGTGATGCCTCAGAAGTAGCACATATCCATTTGATGTTGAGGATGTTAATTTCGCTTCTCAGCCTTGTATGGGTGTAATAATGAAGGTGTTGTTGGCTCCCTGACTTTACTGGTAATCGCTCATAATCGATGCTCACTAACGAAAAAACTTATCCGATAGCGGACCGACTATCGCTATCGATCGATCTCGATAGCCAACGCATCGCTCACACTATTCATTGAGCTGGGTTAGCTGAGGACACACTCTGTGCTGTCCATTTCATATGGGAATCCTTTAAGTTCAATGTTATTATACTTTTATAGTCTTAAAAACCTAAACAAACCATCTTCTGGGAAGATTACTCACTTGAATTTAAAGCCAAGTGATACTAGGTTGGGAATTAACAGGGTATGTAATTTTTATAAAATTCCTTAAAGTTATATTCTCTTCCAGATATAACAAAAAGTTATGGAAATAAATGTGTTTTTTTTAAATGAGACCATCTCTGAAGTTTAGAATGCACATGTCTAACTGTTTCAATGTTTCAGTACTTTTGCACCAACAGTTGTGTGATTCTTGAATAGACCCCATACATTTAGGGGATCACTTTTGAATGGGTTTAAACTGAGATACAGAAGAGACTGGAACGAGTCACAAAAAGCACAGAAGGTGGGACGTCCATTTTGTTACGTACACACTGATGACCATGCCGCATAGTAAATCCCTGTGGAAACCAGATGATGAACTGCACAGCCTCCAGGGCACATTTAATGAAGGTGAAAGGACAAGCTTAACATCAGTCGTGAGCTCTGCATGTCGGCAATCAGCAAGAGTACCTGACCTTGCACGCAGACCACATGATGTAACGAATTACCGAAGGTCTGAGTTACAGTTGGGTGCTCTCACCTTTTAACGTGCTGGTGTTGTGTATCATTCATCACCAGATCCGCAGGAGGGGACTTGTTTGCCCTTAAAGTTGTCATAAGTGTGTTATTAGAGTTAGAGGAAGTGCCCCCTCTTGCCTTTCTGTGACTTTCCAGTCTCTCCTGTATCTTTGTACACTCTGATAAACACTCTGTGACACTCTAAGCTCAGTGGCCACTTCCATCAAAATGTGAAAAACCATTATGAGGAGAACCATTTGTATCCCAATTAAAATTGATCCCCTACATTTATTGGGATCAAACACCTGTTGGGAATTTTGCAATTAAGCTCCTTGTTAGAGATCAACAAGTTGTGCAAATAGTACGAAACATTGAACAGCTATATGAGTGTATTCTAAATCTAAGAGATGGTCTCATTTAGCGCAGTTAAAAGAAATTTTATGTTCATCCTGAGATTGCAACCAAAAGCCAAATATCCCTAATTTTTTGTGAGTTGGGTATGTGAAGGTTGATTTTTTTAATCAAAAAATATCTGCTTTCAGAGTATATACGCAAACCTTCTAGATGTCTCACATTACACACTGGAGCAAATCTGAACAAATACATTGAGTCAACAAAGAGGCTGTTGGATAGAAGAAAAAATATTTTATAAATAAGATTTTTCCCAAAGATACTTCTGTAACATACTTTTATGACATTTTCTGTGGGCTTCTTATAGTTCTACATCAGCTATTTGATGACAAAAAGCTTGATTTTTCTCGGTGTCTCTACATAAAGGAAACAGCCCTATGTGGGGCCCAAGAAATCAGGTGAGTTTTTTAAGTGAAGTCTTTAAGGTACAACCCTTTGGTCCTGACTCAAAGGCGTTCCATGTAAGGTAGAAAACAAAAGGTATATGCTGAGACTAATGTTGGGAGGAAAGGAAAATATTCAAAATACTGTGGTTTACAGTTTTACTGGGCAAAGGGAAACAGTTTTACAAGACTACATACAGCACAGGAAATGCACAAATTAAAATTGAAAAGATCAAAGAGAGATGAATTAAGACTCAAGCGAGTAATTTTTTGATTCACCAGAGAATACATTTAAAGTACCAGTTTAATACATTAAAGGGGAGTTTCCATTTCAGTCTCACACTTTTATGGCATATCAAAATGATGTGCCATCAATGTGTGATAGATATGGTTCCCACCTGTGAGAACCATGCCTTTGTCAGAAACAGGTGCCTGAAAGTCTCCACTTCCGAATGGAGAGTCGGTAGCCATAGAACAGAATGGAATGTAGTGTACCAGGGCGACCTACTATTAATTATAAAGCAGAGCCTTTCGACCATTTGCTATAGACCCTACATACAGTCATTTGCCACTATAGTGTGATTTGGGAATACCCATGTTAAGGGTTTATTCGACAAGAAAATGCATAGGATAGATATACATAATTGCTAGCATGTAGCGCACCAGGTTACTGACATCCCACACTCCCCAACATCAAAAGGCCAGATTGCATGCTGAAATGCTGCATGCTGAAAAAATATCAAACATAAACTATTAGTTGATATTTTGGCCAAAAGGATGTTGGAGAGTGTGGACTGTCAGTAACTTGGTGCACTATGCGTGATATAAGACTGGCATTCGATAGAAGCCTAGTTATGTCAAAGTTAATGCCATGCAGCCCTCTCCTCACACACACACACACACACACACACACACAGCACACACACACACACACTTTAAGAGTGTGGAGAGAGGTGCTGCTTTAACAGCATTTTGCACTTATGCAATCTCCCCTTCTGTGCACAGTGGGTTTTTCTGTACTCTATTGTCAACTGCCACCTAAGCCTCTGTTCATATCTATTAACGGACAACATCAATTAATTTAATTTTTGTTTATTTATCTTCACTCTTGAACACCATTCTAACAGGAGTTGTCCACCTACTACAAAAAAAAATAATATAATGCTCCTTGTGCCCCATTTTAAAAAGGAAAAAAAACTATACTCACCTTTCCCTGTCCCTCAGATCCAGTGCTGTGTTTCTCCAGTCTTCTGTTGCCTTTTCTGTACATTCAAATGGGCACATCACTTCTGCAGCCCCTGATTGACTGCAGTGGTCATGTACTTATATCACCATTCTGAGCCGTTCACTTCTTAAGGATGATGTAATTCATAGGCAAATGACCACTGCAGCCAATCAGTAGAAAGTAGAAGAATCCAAAAGTAGAAACACAATATAGGGCAGCACTAGAGATGGGCGAATTGATTCTAACGAAGTGGAATTCGTTTAGAATTTCAGGAAAACTTCGGTTCTGAACGAAGTCGAAGTTTGGGGTACTTCGGGTGAACGAAGTGTGCTTTTCATTGATAAAATGGCTGCGAGCACATGGCGTTACATGGAGCAAAGAACTCTGGGAGGAAGAAGGGCATAGCCTGCATTATATGTGCAGAGATGAAGCCAATCAGAGACCGGCGGGATTCTGTGAAGTCACACGCACTATAAAAAGTCCGGCGCACGCTGGGAGCTCTCACTCCTCTCACTGTACTGATCAGGGAAGGTGCTGCCGCGGCTGATTGTTACTGAAGAACTGATTTTTATACAGCGATTTTTGTGGGGTGTCTCAGCTTGTCTCAGAGACTGCTTCTCTTAACGTTCTATTTCTAAGTTTTTTGGGTATTGGATCTGAAATACAGTGTGCGTCCACTGTAGCTGCATATACATTTAAATCCTATCTGCTCACAGCACATTGAATATCCAAGGGGGATCTAAGCCAGTTCCTGTTGCATTCATTTAAAGAAACAGCGTTTTTACAATACAAATACCACTTCATTTTTGGCTGCTCAATTCTTTGGCGCAATTTACATCCCGGGGTTAATTAAGCGTTGTTTTTCAGCTGTCGTGACTCCAAGAAACCGTCATTTTCACCGCCAAAACATATACATTTTTCCTGTAGCCTAAATCACAAGCAAAGGTTAATTACAATTTCATCTCGTGTTGTGTGGCGTAAAAAAACACCGCATCGTAACACGCTACAAAGCTGTAGTTTGTGGTGGCTCAATTTT